>JAFIRS010001795.1:0-292186 GCA_018342105.1 Gonioctena quinquepunctata | reverse complement strand
ATCAATGAAATGTTTTTTCAAGTCTGCTTCAAATATTCACTTTCGAAAAACTTGAATATTTCCATCAATACCATTTAAGTAAATATTAAAATTTATGTTGTATTGGGTTATAGTGTTTTTGATTCCATTGCTCAAATGTTAGCAGTTGGTATTTATTTCATTTTCGTAAATCATCAGATTTTTCGAATCTGTGGGAAGATTTTGGGGGTGTTCAAGACCACCAAGATGCCCAGGATAACTTGCTAAGCACTATTTCATTGTGAATAACCGACTAGAAACACAATCAGTTTTCTTTGTTGTAGTTATAATTGTATGAATCCACAAAAATAGGTTGAACTCCGATTCTTTGAAGACGTTCAGGCTTCTTTTTTGCTTCGTTTTGTGTTGTAATCATATCATGAAATTAACAGCTAGATCTAGAGAATAACCTGATATTAACAGGTTAATTCTGAAAAATACATGTATTTCGATATCAATCCATACAGATGTATGCTTTGGTTTGAATTTAGGATTTGTTGTTTAATAACCTAACCTCAATCTAACAAAGGGGCGGTACGTACGGGGGAACGATGAAACTCCTTAATTCAAAGACAATTTTTGCAGTAGACGAAAATTTCATTTGAATTTATTCAAACGTCTTCTGCACACAAGTGAATATGTGCCCTAAACAATTTGGAATACCTACTTCCATGTCGTTGGTTCCGCAAAAAAAAGAACAAATGCTATCGCTGTTAAATGAAAAGGTCTATTGATGAATCGAAGAAAAGTAAGCTTGACATAGCAAATAAAATTGCAAATGCAATACAGAACATACCATCAGGCATACCAACGAATTTAGAAATGGAAAATCGCGAGAAGCCGTCTACTTCAACGTCGACAAATTATCAATTTCGAAAAGAATTAAGTATTCAGCAATCAAGTTCTCCAAATATGATATTCAATAATTGCACATTCAACTTCAATTAGATACATACATTCATTTATATGCTTCTATTTCTGTGTACCTATTAGAAATAGCAATAAAGGAAATATTTACATATTTCTTCAATTTATATTTTAATTCTGATAGAAAGCCCATTAGCGGCGAATTCGGAGTAATGAAATATCATCAGATTATTTCTTTCAAAGTTTTTGCAATGTATGCATGTATTAAACGTGAACGATATGTTGTCATAGAAAAAGTATAGTATGCAACTCGCAACAAAATGGCCATTTCGCACTCGTATGAATTGCAGCACTTGCCTTCGGCTCGTGCTGCAAATTTCATACTCGTGCAAAATGGGCATCATTTTGTGCTCATTGCATAATATACTATTTTTTACCAATCCTCCTCGCTTGTTGATTCTTCTCCCTTGATACCACCACATTTTGTTTTCCGATTTTCACGCATTTTTTGTTGCATTTTTCACTATTTTCACTTCTTTGACAGTTTTTATTTATTAAACATCTCTAACTACCTTATACACTATATACAATACATATGAAAATCATTCTTTTGGCGTTTCTGCTTTTCATATTTTCAAATTTTCTAATTTTGCATCAAGATCTTTCCTGGCATCTCATTGGCTATCGTGTTCAGATCTAATTTCATATACAGGATGTTCAAACTTTCAACATTTTGTTATCTGCTTGTGCTCATAATTATATCAATAAATTTTGATTTGTATAAATTTTAAAATTATGCCAATTGCTTGTAATTTTGAAAACATGTTTATTTAAAACATAGGTATGATTAATATTATATGAGGTTTCAGAAAACGGTAGAATCTTCAGAAAAACTGTAGAATAACATAGCACAGATTACTAAATACGAAAAAAAATATATTTATAAGTTTTTTTTTAACTTTTAATTCTCATTTCAACTCTTTAAACATTTAACGTACTTCTAAATATAACAATATACATATATATAAATATTTATATTGTTATGAAATAATATTTGTTAATAATTTTTATTGCTCTTTATTGGGCGACAATTATTATAATAGGTAGAATTTTGTTATTATGATTTGTTATGATAATTATTTTCGCCCTGTATAATATATTGTTATGAAATAATAATTGCCAGCTAACGACACTGTTTTCTCGCCACGTTGCTGCCAATCGTTATCACCCTTTCTTACCACGACTAACTCAGTTGGTACGCCTTCGCCTCAGGAGTCGGTATTGGCAATAGAGCCACTGCCTGTCTTAGTGTCACTTGAACTATTTCAGTTCAGTGTTTATATGTGAAATATCAGCATGTCATTGTGGAAAATAAGCCAGAAATTATCAAAAAACAAGTATTTCCTTTATTCAGGAAAACTTATATTAACCTGGCCTGCGATAGATAACTTGAAACTATGGTCAATTGACAAATTTTCATAGAAAATAATGAAAAAACAGTGTTGGATATTGTATATAACCTCACTTTTTTTATGGGTTGGAAGAATTCTTTTATACTTCAATGCCAAAATAAATAGAGTTCTTCAGATATTCGAGTTACGTTGCAAAGTGATTCAGTTTGTGATGTGCACTGAAAGAGTTTATACCTGTAACTGGAATGTCGCTGATGCAATACCTGGCATAATCTGAATTCCTGTTTCATCCACTCCTCTCAGGAACTCACCATTTCTAAAGGAACCATCCAAAATCCCCGAAATCAGCTTGGACAAGTTTGTATGTGGAATCCAGAAAGGTAATCTTCTTTTATGCTATTTATTTTGTCTCGAAATTATCCAGAAATTGAATTGGTTTGTTATTTTTGGCAAACTACTTTGTCATTAGTGAAAATATTCAATTACCTTTGTTCTCAAATTTTCTACCTGGCTTCGTTCTAAAATTTTTTCAATCTTCCACTCACTTTGTTTTTTCATTCCCTGGATACCATTTCTGTTTTGTCCATTTTATTTGAATTTTCAAACTCGCGCACTTCCTTGTCGAACTTTCACTATTTTGGTGTTATTTGAGAGAACTTATGAACTAATATATTTTACATTTCTTATAAACTAAATACAATATTTGATGATAATTATTTTTGACGTTTCTCAGTTCTTATTTTTCCACAATTTCAAATCTTTTATCTCACCATCTCTGTTTCCTGATTGGCTATTGTCATCAAGAAGTTTCTTGTTCTCCCATTGGCTATTTTTAGTTAGATACAATTTCATATACTGTATGTTTCAAGCTTATAATTTTGTTGATCACATTTAATTCAGAATGATTTTGTAAATCTAGACTTTTTTGTTGTATTTTAAACAATTATAGGTTGTAATCATTTTAACAATGTATGAAAATGATTGCATTATAGTATTTGCATATTTTCACCTATCAATATTATACAGAGGCTACATAAAGGAAATAGAATCTAAAAAAAAATGTAAAACAATTTCTCATGAACTACTAACTATTAAATATTTATTATTTTTGTGGTTTTTTTAAAAATGTATTCCTTTTTCATCTTTAAAATATATTTCTGGTCCTTCCTAACATAACAATATATAACAGGCCAATGTATGGGACCACGTATACCTATCCACCGATCATGGAATGTTTGATCAAGAAATTGACGAACGATTTGTTGGAAATGGGCCGCTGCTCCGTCATATTGATACCACATTCTTTGACAAACCAATAAAGGTACGTCTTCAAGTAGCCCAGGTAAAACATGTTCAAGAAACACTCGGTAGTTCTGCCCATTCAAACGGGGAGGAAGAAGATATGGTCCAACGATAGAATTTTCGATAATTCCTACCCAAATATTCACTGAAAACTTTAGTTGGTAGCCTTTTCGAAACATTCCATGCTAATTTTGTTCATCCCATGAATCCGTGAATGGAATATATCTAGGAAAGTCGTTTTCTCTTTCGAACATCCTCAAAAACCATTCACAAAAAAATCTATGATGGCCATAATCACCAGCATCTAGGGCCATCACCTTCTTTAGGCGAATTGCATACAATAGTTGTTCACGTGCTACCCGACTTATTGTTGATTGTGACACTTGTAACCTATACGAAATAGCCCGAGTGCTGGTAGAAAGATCTGCTGCTAATCGTTCGAAAATTTGTTCTTCCGTAACATTATCTCTTCTTGTTATATTCGCACCACAATGGTGTTCACTGAATTTGAAGGACTCCGTTTCCTTCAATCGTCGATGCACAGCTATAAAGTAGTGAAATGTGGATGATGTCTGTTTGGATATCTATGTTGAAATAATTCAGCAGCGAATCTGGCATTTCCCCCTGTTTCACCATAAACGAAATGCATATATGTATATTCCTCAAATGAATAATCCATTTTGAAACGATGTTCACTGACTGAAATGATGACAGATGACTTGACAATAATACGAACTGTTTTGGGTTACTGTCAATTCTGACTAATGAAATATCGATATATCAGTGTGGTTCTACCGGGAACAATTTTTAGTTCCAAATTGCGTGTATGTTTTATGCGTTGATCAGTGGTGTACGAAACAGCCTACCACAAACTAGCATGAAAAGCTAGACTTTGCTGCTAGTTATAATGAATCGAAAGAGATCATTTAAGTAGATATTAATATACAATAATTGTTTTTCTTCATCAAACACATGTTGATTAGATATTTTTCCTTGATAATTCAGAAATGGCTTCGATAATGATACTCCAACATAAACTTCAAAAAATTAAAAGTACTTATGTACGAAGGCGTAGAAGGGCCAACAACAAAATCATTTTTTAAACATTTGGAATTGCCACTTTGAACTGACAATTGTCACTTTGAACTGACAATTGTCACTTTGAAGTGACAATTGTCACTTCGAAGTGACAATTGTCACTCCTAAAAACATCTGGAATTGCCATTTTGAAGTGACAATTGTCACTTCGAACTGACAATTGTCACTTCAAAGTGACAATTGTCAGTTCAAAGTAGCAATTCAAAATGATTTTGTAAGTGACAATTGTCACTTCGAAGTGATAATGGTCAGTTCAAAGTGGCAATTCCAAATGTTTAAAAAAAATATTTTGTTGTTGACCCTTCTACGCCTTCGTACTTATGTTCAGTTTTTCGCAAAAATTATTTCAGACCCTAACTCTTATCTAATTGGAGTATTATGAATTTGAGGTTGGGTTTGTTTGTCAGTTGATCTGTCAAATCAATCATATGCAAGAAAGTATGGTAACATATCAGTGAAACCACAACATCGATTCATTTTAAACTACGACAATCGTGCTGCCACTAAAATATAACAGGCTGCATCTTTTTAATCGCTGTGATTATTTTGTAGTATATGGTCGCATTTATTTTTAATGCCGTGTGTTCTATTTTTGCGACTAAATAATGGCGCTACTGAAAATCGTATGTGCGCTCCGGCCCGTCTAGGCCTCTCCATCGGGCCCGTTATGCACCCACTGCTGCTGGGAATTGGTTCAGTTTTGGAGGTAGCCTATTTCGCGAGCGAAGGAGGCCAGCCTTCTTACCCTTTTGAATGGTGGAATCGTTGAATTTTGATTGATTCAAATGCGACCATCTCACTACCAAGTGTCAACTTATATGAGATATTCCATGTACCTTCTGTTAGAAGATGTAACTTACAATTTTTATGTGAAAAATCCACCTCAAAATGAACGATATTCCATTGTACTGCCAGTCAGTCAAAGACTCACTCTGACTAAGTTAAAAGTGATTGTATATTTTTTTCCAATTCAAGTTCAAGTTGCAAAGAGTTAAAACGTTCATCCGGTTTTTTATTATTTGGTGTTGATGAACAACATGAATCAGAATCTGCTAATAGGATTCATCACAAATGTAACAAATAAACCATTTCCTGCTACTCGACCTTGAAAAAAACCAGCGTGTGAAGAGGTGTGCAAAATTTTAATCGGGTAAAAATGCAAATTACATGCAAACCGTGCTGAAAATAACAATGGCTCCAATTAGATTTTTCACCATTCTCTGATATCCATGACCTCTGCGTTCGGCAAATTAAAATTTACATTACTTCGTTACTTCAGTGGAAAAATATGTCTGGTTGTAACGAGTCTCGGAAAATTTGAATCAGATAATCCTTTCCCAAGTCATAAATCAGTGCTAAACTGGTCAACGAATTTGAATAACATAAACAGTTGACCTACAAAGCGAATGTTATTAGCCGTTTAAGATCCGAATACAAATTTTATTAATAAATATGAAATGGAATATATTATAGTAAAACGAAAAGGAGGAGTTGATTTTCCAATAGAATTCCTCTTTTCCGCAGTCGTGTGCTGGAAAAACACCACTTGGCTAACGGAAAATGTGACAAGGATTTTGATTTCAGCTTTCTGCATCAGCATATCACTGTTTTCTATTTATTTAAATTCTTCACGATTTTTAAATTTTTCACAAACCTTTATATACAGATATTTCAGTAGATAGTACAAACACAAAGTAGCCGCATATAATTAAACAAATTGCAGCCAATAACGGATGTATAATAACTCTAGTTTAGTTGACAGCCTTTTATCGAAAAAAACCTCTACAAATTACAATTCAAGACATAAAAATATTGATATTGAATACATAAAATAATAATATTGCATACAGAACAAATGATACATTGGGAAAGTTTATCAAAAACAACAAAGATCGACTTGAAAAGTCTGACGAATCTGGAGTATATAAACTAACTTGTCGTACTTGTCCAAGTTTTTACATTGGAAAAACAGGTAAAACTTTCAAGCAATGCATATCCGAGCATAGAAACAGTTTTATTAAGGGCAAATCTAATTCAACTAACCATCTCCTGACTGGTCAAACACTCAAAAATAATTCGCCCCTTTTAAATCTGATTGCTTGAAATTGAATGATATTTCGTCCAATAATCACTTAATCACCTAATATCCAACTGCTCCTATTATTTATATCGAACCCAAGTAGTTGTAATTTAGTTTATACCCACTTGAAATAGCTATAGTATAGCGAAACACGTGTCATGGGTTTTGTAAAACAATTTTTTGTGAACATCGTAGTGAAGTGCTTTTAGTTTACGTTAACGTAGTCAACAGAACGATAATTTGTCATGGAATGTCTCAAAATAGTTGGGAGAGAGAAGAACAAGCAGTCTAAGTATTCTTGGTTAACGAGACGTATCTCTGTCCTACGAAGGCGTAGAAGGACCAACAACTGAATATTTTTCAAAAACATTTGGAATTGCCACTTTGAACTGACAATTGTCACTTTGAAGTGACAATTGTCACTTCGAAGTGACAATTGTCACTTAAAAAACATCTAGAGTTGCCATTTCAAAGTGACAATTGTCACTTTTTTTTATTTGTAACAAAGACCTCATCTTCCAATTTTTATGTCTCCAACTTGAAAACTAACGAAACCCCTATACACATTTTCACCCTCCATTTCACCCATTTCTAAAAACATTGAAATACATATTTCTTCTATTTGTAACAAAGACTTCAAATATCAATTTTTCACCCAAAAACAACTGGACCGATTTTGAAAAAAAAAATGCGTTTGAAAGCTTATGATTAGACTTGAAAACTGGTTTGGATTCTCGCAACGATGTCTGGAACCGACGATATTATAATAAACCACATTTTTCCACAACTAAGTGCAACCAACACAAGATGAACTGCCATTTCAAGTATATCTTCCCTTTGTATATACAGTGTGTCTCACTTCTCATGGAAACTCCCCCGTATCTTCCATAATTATTGGAGTAGAATCCTCAAATTTTCACGATTGTTAGATTTACGGAATATAAGTCTAAATCTCATCTGGGGTTAACCTGAGTCACATACCCTGCGCGCCAGGGGAGATGCATATTCGGATTTTTGCCAAAAATAATATTAGGGGCCGAAGTAGGCTCAAAATTTTTACGGATTCCTGATCAGGACATTAACTGAAAACTTTTCAGTTCTGAGAAATCCGAATTTGTCTCACTTCTCATGGAAACACCCTCGTATCTTCCGTAATTATGGGAGTAGAATCCTGAAATTTCCATGTTCGTAAGATATATTGAAAATGAGTCCAAATCCCTTCTGAGATTGAGCTGAGTGACATACACTGCTCGCCAGGGGCGATGGATCGAACTTTTTTTGTGAAAAATAATATTAGAAGGCAAGATAGGCTCAAAATTCTTACGGATTCGTGATCAAGATATCAATTTCAGTCACTATGCTTATTTTCGCTGGAAAATTTTCAGTTCTGAAAAATTCGAATTTGTCTCACTTCTCATGGAAACACCCCCGTATTTTCCGAATTTATTGGAGTAGAATTCCGAAATTTGCACGATCGTAAGATATGCCGAGGATGAGTCTAAATACCTTTTGTGATAAACTTGAGTGACATTCACTGCGCGCCAAGGGCGATGGATAGATCAATTTTTGTGAAAAATAATATTAGGGGGCAAGATAGGCTTAAAATTCTCACGGATTCGTGATCAGGACAACAACTCCAGTGATAATCCATATTTTCGTTAGAAAATAAAAAAATCAGTTCTGAAAAATCCGAATTTGTCTCACTTCCCATGGAAACGCCCCCGTATCTTCCATAACTATTGGAGTACAATTCTGTAACTGAAATGCGGAGATCCCCCCATTGGAGAGACAAAGTGGGCGTTATCGGTAAAATGGACATGCACAAGAAATGGACTCAACGCGGAGAAACGTCAAAATCGGGAATTGCTGACCACGCCTGGACTGAGCACCATCGAATTCTATGGGACGACGCAAGTGAGAGGAGCATTGGTTAAAACGGAAGTTCGAAGGGAGCGCCTACATCGAAGCCAATAACGCCTTTGGTCAACCACGCGTTGAGATCAAGAACGTACGGAAACCACTAATTGCCCTTTCTGGCAGACTGCAGAGGCGCGAAATCACCATTCTACTGACAGACATATAAATAAATAAGTAGATTGTCAGTATCCACCTGAAGACGATTGCAGATACTAGCGTTCGGAAAGTCGTGAAAACCTTTCAAATCCATTGGGACGATGGACGTCCGAAACGAGAGTAATCAATTTCAGATTTTTCAGAACTGAAAATTTTTGCAGCGAAAATATGGATTGGTAATAAAGTTGATGTCCTGACCACGAATCCGTAAGAATTTTGAGCCTATCTTGCCCCCTAATATTATTTTTCGCAAAAATGGGTATATCCATCGCCCCTGGTGCGCAGTGTATGTCACTCAGGACAACCCCAGAAGAGATTTATACTCATCTTTGGCATATCTAACGATCGTGAAAATAATAGAATTCTACCCTAATAATTACAGAAGAGACGGGGTCGTTTCCATGTGAAGTGAGACAAATTCGGTTTTTTCAGAACTGAAAATTGTTCAGTGGAAATATGGATTGTTACTGAATTTGATGTCTTGATCACGAATCCGTAAGAATTTTTAGCATATTTTGCATCCTAATATTATTTTTCGAAAAAATCGTTCTGTCCATCGCCCCTGGCGCGCAGTGTATGCCACTCAGGTCAACCCAAGAAGAGAATGAGCCTCATCCTCGGTATATCTAACGATCATGAACATTTCAAGAATTCTACTCCAATAATTACGGAATTCCATGAGAAGTGAGACAAATTTACGACGGCGTATTGGCGCCATCCTACTGATATATTTTTTTATTGAAATTCAAAATTTTGACTTTTTTTCTCAAAATTTTGAGATTTTTTCTCAAAATTTCGACTTTTTTTTTCAAAATTTCAAGATTTTTTCTCAAAATTTTGACTTTTTTTCTCAAAATTTTGAGATTTTTTCTCAAAATTTCGACTTTTTTTCTCAAAATTTTGAGATTTTTTCTCAAAATTTCGACTTTTTTTCTCAAAATTTTGACTTTTTTTCTCAAAATTTCGACTTTTTTTCTCAAAATTTTAAGATTTTCTCTCGCACGCATTGGTTTTATTCAGTGTAATCCCTGCGGTTAACGAATGTGGGTAGAATCATGGATATCACGGATGAACTCATTAAGCGATATTTTTTTCTTGGTTTGAATTACGGGGAAATTATACAATATTTGCAATTAGTACACAACAATTCCATCAGCAGAAGGACATTGCAAAGACGTTTGAAATCACTGGGGTTATATAGAAGAAAGAACTACACAAACGTAGAACAACTCGTTTCTTTTCTCAAGGAAGAAATTGATAAATCAGGGCAATTACATGGATATAAATGGATGCATTTGAAATGTTTGCAAAACGGTATGGTAGTTCAACAAGAAAGCGTTCGTCTAGCTTTGAATATTCTCGATCCTGAAGGAGTCACCCTACGCAGAAAAAATAGACTGAGGAGAAGAGAATATTTCAGTAAAGGTCCTAATTTTTTATGGCACATCGATTCCTACGATAAACTGAAACCTTATGGAATCGCAATTAATGGTTGCATCGATGGATTTTCACGAAATGTTTTATGGCATAAAGCTGCATTCACCAATAATGACCCAGCCGTAATAAGTGGTTATTTCATGAATACAGTCGAATCCTTAGGGGGCTGCCCCAAAACTCATTATGTGTACTTGCACAAAAAAATACTCCAAGAGTATTGAGAACTTCCTCACCAGAATGATATCCATGAAAACAAACTGAACTAATGACTTATCGATGAAAGAGCCATTGAAATGTCCATTGTCCTTGAGACTCTGAAACAAATTCATCCAAAACTGTGCTGTATGTTTCCTCAATATATTCCACCAAGATTATATTCTCTGATTTGCTGTGCTCCTTCCATAAATGAATATTGCTCCCAAGTTGCGGTCACCGAAGAAATTCTGCACTTGTTCGACATAACCATTTTCGGTACCCATATCTGTTCGAATCATTTTGGGGCAGCCCCCTAAGGATTCGACTGTATTCATGAAATAACCACTTATTATGGCTGGGTCATTATTGGTGAATGCAGCTTTAAGCCATAAAACATTTCGTGAAAATCCATCGATGCAACCATTAATTGCGATTCCATAAGGTTTCAGTTTATCGTAGGAATCGATGTGCCATAAAAAATTAGGACCTTTACTGAAATATTCTCTTCTCCTCAGTCTATTTTTTCTGCGTAGGGTGACTCCTTCAGGATCGAGAATATTCAAAGCTAGACGAACGCTTTCTTGTTGAACTACCATACCGTTTTGCAAACATTTCAAATGCATCCATTTATATCCATGTAATTGCCCAGATTTATCAATTTCTTCCTTGAGAAAAGAAACGAGTTGTTCTACGTTTGTGTAGTTCTTTCTTCTATATAACCCCAGTGATTTCAAACGTCTTTGCAATGTCCTTCTGCTGATGGAATTGTTGTGTACTAATTGCAAATATTGTATAATTTCCCCGTAATTCAAACCAAGAAAAAAATATCGCTTAATGAGTTCATCCGTGATATCCATGATTCTACCCACATTCGTTAACCGCAGGGATTACACTGAATAAAACCAAGCTCGAGAGAAAATTTAAAATTTGAGAAAAAAATCAAAATGTTGAGAAAAAAAGTCGAAATTTTGAGAAAAAAAAAAAAAAATCAAAATTTTGAGAAAAAAAGTCGAAATTTTGAGAAAAAATCTCAAAATTTTGAGAAAAAAAGTCGAAATTTTGAGAAAAAATCTCAAAATTTTGAGAAAAAAAGTCGAAATTTTGAGAAAAAATCTCAAAATTTTGAGAAAAAAAGTCGAAATTTTGAGAAAAAATCTCAAAATTTTGAGAAAAAAAGTCAAAATTTTGAGAAAAAATTTCAAATTTTAAAAAAAATATAACGGTAGGATGGCGCCAATACGCCGTCGTACAAATTCGGATTTTTGAGAACTGAAAATTTTCCAGCAAAAATATGGATTGGTACTGGAGTTGATGTCCTGATCACGAATCCGTAAGAATTTTGAGCCTATCTTGCCCCCTAATATTATTTTTTGCACAAATGGTATATCCATCGCCTCTGGCGCGCAGTGTATGTCACTCAGGTTATCCCCAGAGGAGATCTAGATTCATTCTTGGTATATCTAAAGATCGTGAGAATTTCAGAATTATATTCCGATAATTACGGAAGATATGGGGGTGTTTCCATGGGAAGAGAGACACACTGTATATACAGGGTGTTTCATAATTGAATGCTGATCCTAAAGGGCGATAATCCTTGGATGATTTCGAAAAAATTCTTTTTATGAACATAGGTCCGCAACTGAGATACAGGATGTTGAAATTTAACAAAAAAATCAGTTTTTCCCCAATATCTCTGAAACCGTTTTAACTTTTTTCAATTTTGGTACATGCAAAGTACGCATGAAAATAAAAAAATTTCATGATAAAGGATTTCTTAATTTTTATCAGTAGCGTCCCTGTTAACATGCCCTGTCATATTTTTGATCAAAATAATGATACGCCACTGTCTGTTTTCCAAATAAATATAATTTTTGTTATTGTTTTCTATCTTCTCATAAAAATGGTTTCGTGCATTTTTTTCGTCTGGCGGGCGGTTTTCGATTTAGAAAATAAAATGCATTCATTTGCTTATCCCTATTCGATATTTTCTCTTAGTCTTAATATACAATAGTGCTAACCAAAGGATCTAGGCAAGATTTTTATAATTTTATGGTACCTATTATTTAGTTTTATTTTTTAAAACATAACAATTATGAACAAAAAATACCAAAATCAAATTAACTGTTCAAAATGTCCGCCTTCTGCAAGTATGCACGCTTCAGCTCTCCTTGTCATTGACTCGCGTACTCTTTGGAAAATTCCTGGAGTATTCCTTATTGCTTCACAGGAAACTATTTCGCGGTTTCCCAATTTTTCCTCAGTTGGTATTGGCATAATTGTACACCGAAGTCTTAAGATGTCCCCAAAGAAAATAATCAAGACTGTTGAAGTCTGGGGATCTAGCTGGCCATGACTTTGTTCCCCCACGACCTATCCAGCGATTATCAAAGTTTTGGTTTAAATATTCTCGTGCCAGAGCACTGAAATGAGCAGGTACACCATCATGCATTTCGCATTAAAATAGGAGCATCTTCCAACAGAACTGGCAAATTATCTTCAAGAAATCGGCGATAATTAAGTCCATTTAATCTGAGTGGAAGAAAAGGTAATTAGGTAATCTCCAATAATTCCAGCCCAGACATTCAATGAGAACTGCTCCTGGCGATGAGATTCCATGATTGCATGCGGATTTTCCTCGACCCAAAAATTATTATTATGAACATTTTTGATCCTGTTTTTAGTAAATCTAGCTTCGTTCGTGAATAAATTTTCGCTGTCGAATAAAGGATTTTCGGTAACTTTTAGAAAAAACCATTGGCAGAAATTCACTCATAATGGAAAGTCTCGAGGAAGTAGAGCCTGAACCCGTTGAATGTGATAGGGATATAATAAATAATCATGAAAAATCCTCCATGCTAGAATATGGGAGATATTCAAATTATTGGCAACTTGCCTCGTACTTATTTCAGGATTTTCGTCAACTGAATTTGAAACAGCTACCTCAATTGCTGGAGTTCTTGCAGTCCGATGTGCTCCTTTCAAGTGAAGATTTGGCTCAAAACTTCCTGTTTCACATAACCTTCTGTGGGTGCTTGAAATCGTTCGAGCATCAGGAACCATTCTATTTGGGAAGCGCTCTTGATACAGTCGCCTGGCTTCATATGCGTTCCTATCAGCAAGCCCATACTAGTAATGCATGTCTGCTAATTCGGTATTTGTAAAATTTACCATGTTTTTTTTTCAATAAACAAGTTTTTATAACGTAAATAATATCACGTATCTAGCTAAAGAAGTCTCAAAATTGTTTATGTTGAAAACAACGAAATGTTTCTAGCCCACAAGATAATCCTACTACTCTTCAACGGCTGATTTCGCATAAGGACAAGCATGCAAATGAATGCATTTTATTTTCCAACTCAAAAACCGTTCGCTGGGGGAAAAAAGGCAGGAGACCATTTTTATGAGAAGATAGAAGACAATTACAAAAATAATATTTATTTTCTTTGGGGACATCTCAAGACTTTGGTGTACAGTCAACCAATTCTAACTGAGGAAGAATTGAGAAACCGCGAAATAGTTTCCTGTGAAGCAATAAGGAATACTCCAGGAATTTTCCAAAGAGCACGCGAGTCAATGACAAGGAGGGCTGAAGCGTGCATACTTGCAGGAGGCGGACATTTTGAACAGTGAATTTGATTTTGGTGTTTTTTGGTCATACTAGTTATGTTTTTAAAAATAAAAAATGTATTCATTACAAAAACTGAATAATAGTTACAATGAAATCATATTAATCTCGCCTAGATCTTTTGGTTACCACAATTGTGAAATTAAGACTAAATGAAAAAATCGAATATGGACAAGCAAATGAATGTATTTTATTTTCTAAATCGAAAACCGTCCGCCGTACGAAAAAAAGGCAGGTGACCATTTTTATGAGAAGATAGAGGATAATTACAAAAATAATATTTATTAATTACAAAAATAATATTTGGGAAAATATGACAGGGCATGTTAACAGGGACGCCACTGAAGAAAATTAAGGAATCCTCCATCATGGAAAAAATGTATTTTTATGCGTACTTTGCATGTACCAAAATTGAAAGAAGAAGCCAAAGCGGTTTCAGAGATATTGGGAAAGAACTGTTTTTTTTTTGTTAAATTTCAACATCTCAGAAATAAAGGACTATCGCCCTTTAGGATCAGCATTCAATCATGGAACACCCATATATCATGAATATTGAAAGTTCGGATTGAACTGCGTCTAGAAATTTGGTAATTTCGACGTTCGGGCTCCCATATTAGAGCCATTATCAAGAAAAGTGGAAGAAATATATAAATATAAGTTATTGATAAGAGTAAAAAAGGGAGAGGAAAGTGATTTCCAACCGAGGTCGCAATCTGCCTACTCCTAGGTTGTAGTCACTGAGGTAGGAATGTGATTTCCCCTAAGGTCTCAATCTGCCTACTCCTCAGGTTGTCACTTGGGAAAGAAAATGATTTGGAGACCTGGAGGTAATCAAGTAGGTAGTGATTAGTGAATTTCAGCCACAAAAAAAAACTTCTTAACAAAATATTAAACCGACGAAAAAAGAAACTGAAAAGCGAAAAAGAAAATTAATTACGCAAAGCGTAGAATGATGGCAGCGGGATGTGCGGCGGCGTTGCGTCCTTTCGCTGGAAATTGCCAAGCGTTCTCGAAGTCAATATCAGCGAGACAGCTACCCGAATGGGCACACACGTGAGCGCATACGTCGTTGCGAGTGGTCGAGCAGAGAGCGCATTTTTGGAATTTTATTGTTTATCGCTGAAGATTTCACATTTTTATGTTATTTTGATCATTGTTTAAAGTAATTTAATGATCTTCGTTGATTGTTTGTTTGGCGCCGACTCAAAATTAGTTACTTATATTAGTATTAAGAGTAAAAAGGTTCATTTTATTTTTTGCTTTCCAGATTCTGTTTTCGTCGGTTTGATGTTTCGTTAAAAAGTTTTTTGGCGAATTAAATAAATACCCAGGTACCTATTCTCAGAATTGTATGTATGAATTTATCAGATGAAGTGGTTTGCGGTTCTAAAAGCTGGATTGATGTGCTTTCCTATTACATAAGCAAATCCTGATGTAAATTTTGGATTCTCTGCAACATTAGTAATATTTTTGAAAGCTATTTCACAGTCTCCTATGGCAGGAACCAACATTTCCAATTAATATCTCTTCTCGTTTTCTAGATACGTATCATGGCTATTGAGTTCAGAGTACCCTGTATATTGTTATAAACTTGTTTGAGATATTTCTCCAATCACGTAACGATTTGCACAAATATTCACAGATTGGCCCAATTTTGAAATACTATTCTGAACATGAATATAATGAAAGAAATTAATGTGACAAATGGGTAATCATTTGAATTTCAAATTTCCTAACTGTGCGGTCTTGTTCTTATTCATGAGTGTGTAACTAACAAGATTTGCTTCTTCTATCGGAATGTTATCTTCTCATAAAAACAAAATAATCGGAAGGCTTGGCCCTAAGCAGTGATTGATGGGTATAATAAACCACAGTATCAACTCACAAACTTGTCTGGATTGAAAATGTATATTTCTAGCGTTCCGAACACAGGGAAAACGGAACACCACTGGTCCAACTCGATATCTGCCTGTCTACCCGATTGGATGTACATAACCTTGACACTTAAAAATCTAGCATCAAATCTAAGAATAAATAATAATCGATATAATAAGGTTAATTTGCATAAAGCTCGGTCAATCTTCAATTGTGAGAATAGTTGATGCGATAATTATTGATAATATACTTTCATTATTGATTTCAACATAGCTGTTTCATTACAATCTTCATTGCATCTGGGATAAAATCTTATTGATGATATCGGGGGCCAATTTTACAAAAAACACCAATAATTCATAACTAGTAATTACAAGTGTGACATACCCAACTTATTTATTTTCATTTTACAAAGATCATTAATTGAAGTGAAATAATCAGTGAAGGTTTTTACTTCTAAGCCCACCAAAACCGCTCCAATTTTGATGATTTTTTAAAAATATTTGTTATATCCAATTATCCAAACAGAAACATTCAAGCTGGGGCACTAAAGTATGTATATTGCTTGAACTCACTATTTTCTAAAATTCAAAGCAATAATTTCTTAACGAAGAAGTTAGAATTCCCGTTAATAAATGTTAATTATTGAATGATCCAGAGGCAAAAATATAATATACAAACCTGGGATTTCAAAATTAAATGCCAGCTCGAGAGTGGTGAAAGTTCATACCAGTCATATTTACATTGTCTGTTCATAGGTGTTTTGAGTTCTTAAAATATTTGTTTCCAGTTTTTGTCTAGTATTATTAATTTCAATACTCTAGTGAAGTGGTGTATTTAAATCTCAAGACAATATAATTTGAGAAAACTAACTTTGAAGGAAACAAAGTATGTTCTAATTTGCTTCCGAAAAACATCTCTTTTGAAGTTTCTGGACCGTTCGCTTGGTGAAGTCATCTGGAATTTCCTTAACAGGGTGTTTATTTGTTTGATGATATGACCAGGATGTTCATAAAATCAGATGTGGAATCATCTGCGACTGAAAGATAAACTTTGGTCACTATCTTCCATCGTTCAAGATAACCTCTTGGGAGGTATTCATGTTGAAAAGTGAAACATTCTCAATTGAATAGAAAGATTTTTAAAAAAATTAAAAAATTTATGACCATAATGAAGTTATTTTTTATAATATCTAATAGAAAACAACTACTTCCCCGGCCAAAGCCACGCTGGACATTGAACTACATCTGATAGATATTGTGAACGGACCCTGATTAAAAAAAAAAGAAATCTGAAAGTAAAAAGTTGCATTTTCATTCAGATAGTTCATATTAGTTTATTCGTTGGTTAACAGCAATCCTGAATTTTTCATTCTATTGGATCATTAGCAATACTGTTTCATATTGAATTTGAGGTTAGTCAAAAGGTTATCTATTTTTCCTATTGTCGCGTAAGTTATGGTTCAATTAAGAGAAGAAAATCGTCAGTTGAAAATGCACTCACCTTGATCCCTCTTCTAGGCGACTTCCAACTCTTCTTCGATGTGGACTGTATATAGGTTGCGTAAGCGTGTAGCGGAATTAGCAGCAAGCGTTGCCTTGCGGATTGAAAATAACGAAAGCGTTAAAACAGCGAATTTCAAATCACTCACTATTCGTGCGGAGTCTTTCGTTCAACTGGTTTTCCTTCGGTTCCTCACCAGAGGGAGCGATTGGATTTGTGCGATTTTCAACATGATATACGCGGTAGATTTGAAAGGCAATAATGAAATACAATGCTACTAATACTATAAAAATGAAATACGTTTCTCTCCAATTAAAGATAATAACAATACAAAACATAAATGAATTAATGGGTGAGAAAGATTGAACATTCTCCCCCACTAAATTATGAAATAATTTAAATATCACTTGAAAACTCGGCATTTGGTATAGGACATAACTTTACCAAAGCTCTCTTCACTGTGCCATTTTTTGTTCGAACATCGGCAACTCTAGCTACACCATCCCTTCCAAAGTATAACTTCTCAACGCGCCCTAGAAGCCATTTCATAGGAGCGACTTGTTCATTTTTCATAAGGACTACAGTTCCAATGTTAACTGAATGTGAAGCATCCAACCACTTACTTCTTTGTTGAAGTGTATGTAAATATTCATTGTACCATTTTTTCCAAAATGATTGTAGGATATTTTGCAAATTTTGCCATCGATTAAGTCTATTTGTTTTTAAATGCGTTAAATCTGGGTCAGGCAGCGTGCTCAGTGGTTCCAGAGTTAAAAAATGTCCTGGTGTCAAAACTGACAAATCGTTAGGATCGTTACTCAATGGGCATAGTGGACGAGAATTCAATAGTGCTTCAATCTGAGTCAGAAGAGTATAGAATTCTTCAAACGTCATTATTTGCTCCCCGATCACACGATAAATATGTGTTTTCACGGATTTCACCCCGGCTTCTGCCATTCCTGAAAAATGCGGTGCTCCAGGCGGATTAAATTTGAATTTTATGGTTTCGCGTTCGGCGGCTTGTTCCATTAATTTTGAAATTTCCCTACTTGCACCTACAAAATTAGTTCCACAGTCCGATATAATAGTATCGCAACGTCCTCTACGTGCAACGAACCTCCGTAAAGCCGCAATAAAGGCTTCACTTGTCATATCTGAGACAAGCTCCAAGTGTATGCATTTTGTAGCCATACAGACAAATAGACAAATATATGCTTTGCATATTTTTGCACCGCGAAACTTCCCTGATGAAGTTGAAAATGGGCCGGCATAGTCCAGACCAACAATCGAAAACGCTTTGACTTGTGAAACTCTAAAACTAGGAAGATCTCCCATATAAGGTTGGTAGGGTTTCGGTGATAAGCGCCAGCATTGTTTACAATTTGAAACTACTTTTTTAATTGAACTCTTTGCGGATAAAATCCAAAATTGTTGCGAAATAAAAAATTGAAGAGTTTGTGCGCCAGGGTGTAGATAAGTTATATGAAAATCATGAATTAACAACTGTGTCAAGCGACTACTTTTGGGTAAAATTGCTTTTGAATTTCGTTTTCAACATGTAGGTGTTGAATGTATTTCACAATCACCAGTAATGCCTGATTCAATTCTTGTAAAGATATCATACCAGTTCTTTTATTTTGGGGTTGCGTGAATTATGTAAGTAACGTAAAATATATCCAAAATCAGTTTTATTTTAGAAAGCGCAGAGAATTTTGAATAATTAATTCAATAAAATTTGGCGTGTTCAAAGTAATAAGAGAAATTGTTTTCTCTTCTGTATGTTCCTTAAATGATAAGTTAAGTAGCGGATCAAAAGTAGTAAGAGGCCATTGTTGTCTTGGAAGTTGTAGCCATTTTGGCCCAGAAAACCACATCTCGTTGTCCAAAATTTCATCCGGTAACAATCCGCGGGAAGCCGCATCGGCGGGGTTATTACCCGATGATATATGATACCAAGATGTTGGTGAAATTTTATTCTGAATGTGAGTAACGCGATTACTTATAAAAGTTTTCCATTTATGCGGAGATGATTTGATCCAATGTAATGTAATCATACTATCAGTATAAGCATATATATCAGAAAAAATCAATTTATTTTCGAAAATCTGAAGCACAGTGTAAAGTAAATTCGAAAGTAATACAGCGGAACACAATTCTAACCTGGGAACCGATATACTTTTCAAAGGGGCAACCTTTGATTTTGCGCATACAAAAAAAATATTAAACAAATTATTGCGTTCCACCCTGAAATAGATTACAGAAGCATAAGCCCTTTCAGAGGCGTCGCAAAAGGCGTGAATTTGACATGACTGAAAATTATCAACAAGTATTCGACGCGGAATCTTTAACGTTGATAAAAGTGCAAATGATGACTTAAATTTGAACCATTTGTTACATAGTTCCTTTGGAGGTAGGTCGTCCCAGTTAAGTCCCTAAGTCCATAAGCGTTGCATGAGTAATTTTTGCGAAACATGTTAAATGTGCGAGAAATCCTTTTGGGATCAAAGATTTTTGCGATATCGCTCAAAATCTGTCTTTTTGTGTAACCATGAACAGCTGAGTCGATTGCATAAAGGAAGACATCCGAAGAAGGTTGCCACTGCAATCCTAAAATTTTAATACATTTATCTTCTTCATCGAAAGAAACTGTTGATTGATCATACCTATAGTTTATCGGTAAGTCATCTAATAGTGATTGTTGATTAGAAGTCCATTTCCGCAATTCAAAATTTCCTTTTTTCAAAATATTTATCAATTCGTCACGAATCAATTTAGCTTCAGCTACACTAGAAGATCCCGAGCAAACGTCATCTATATAAATATCCTCGTTTAAAATATTTGCGGCTAGCGGAAAATTATCACGTTCATCTTCGGCTAATTGTAAAATTACTCGATTAGCAATAAATGGAGAAGATGATAGACCAAAAACTAAACGTTTCATGCGATAATCCCTAACTTGATCATTTGGTGAAAACCTCCATAATATCCTTTGATAGTTCTGATGATTTGGAGTAACCAGAATTTGTAGAAACATCTTTTTTATATCTGCAGTAAAAACAACTGAGTGAGTTCTAAATTTCAATAATATGTCAAAAATATCCTTTTGTAATTTCTCCCCCACTGAGAGGCTTTCATTTAATGACATACCCTGTGATTTTGTAGATCCATCGAATACCACCCTAAGTTGCGTAGTAGTACTATTTTTCAAGACACAATGATGAGGTAAGTAAAATATATTTTTCATTGCAATAAAGGTATCGTTATTCATATCATCCACCTCCTCCATGAAATCATTTTGTATGTATTCGTTTAAAAATTCGCAGTATTTTTTATACACACTCGGTTGTTTGAGTAGGCGGCGTTCGAGTGAATAAAGGCGGCGTAAGGCAATCGAGCGAATATCTTGAAAATTAAATAAAGGTTCGGAATTTTTAAATGGTAAATTGATTATATAACGCCCGAATTTATCCCTTTGATGAGTTTTAACGAATATACCTTCACATAACGTATCTTCAGGTGAGAGAGCCTTTATGGACGGTACTTCTTCAATTTCCCAAAAACGTTTGATTAAGTTATCTATTGCGAAAGAGTCATTGTTTGAAATGATAAAACATGTGCATGTGTTTGCAGCAGTTTGTTTTTTATCAGGGTTGCATTTGCCCATGAGAATGTAGCCGAAAATCGTATTAATGGCTACCGGCTCATTAACATATCCGGTGATACGTCCCTCTTGTATAATATGCGGAAAAACATCTGCCCCTAACAGCATGTCAATTGGCGCAGGCTCATAAAATAAATCATCAGCGAGTTTGATATGTTCTATATGACGCCATTGAGAATAATTTATTGAAGAAGAGGGCATATTGGTGCATATGTTTGGTAAAATAATTGCGTCAATTGTAAGAACGGGAGACATTTTCCCTGCAGGTTTTATTTTACAGTTAACTCCGCCCCTGGATGTCACTTCGCTCATGGTCCCTACACCGCGTATTGAAAGTGAATAGCTGAAACGCGGCAATTTCAGTCGTTTAACACATTTTTCAGAAATATTACTTGATTGTGAACCACTGTCTGATATGGCGCGAATTGTTTGATAATTATTAAAGATATCTGAAATTTCTACGCTTGCGGTTGAAAGTAAAACATTTACGTGGGATGAGACCATTCCAGAAAATATAGAAACGTCTGGAATGTTGGATGTACTTGGTGTAGGTTCAGGAACTGCTAGCGAATTTGTTAAGACTGAATTGTTATGAACGTTTATAGTTTTATTTATGTGGATGCTCGAGTGGTGCCTACCATTACAGACACAACAGGTTGATTTTGACCTGCAACTATTCAATGTGTGTTGAGAACTTAAACAATTTATACATAATTTATTTTGTCTGACAAAATTGTATTTGTCTTGGGGCGATTTACTATAATATTCGGAGCATTTGTAAATTGGATGATCTCGTTTACAATATGAACACATTATACTTGTATTTGTACAATTTTTAGATGAATTTGCGAAATATGATGTTGTATGCTTTGCTCTGAAATATGAAGGGTTAGGGCTTTGAGCACTTCTAGAACTTGATTGTTGTTGCATCACACTTTTGTTTAATGAGAAATCGATGGCGTCAAGAGCATTGCATCTTTGTTGAACAAACGTGAGCAAATTCTTGAAAGAGGGTAATTTATCGGCTGCTATGGGATTCTCAAATTCAAAGCGCGTGATAGTTTCTTGATCCAAATTTTTTGCGAAAAGATAATATACTAAAAAATCCCATTCTTTAACTGGAAGACCCATATTTTCGAAAGCGGCAAGATTTTCTGTAAACGTGTCCAATAGAAGTCTAATATTCTGAGTATTTCTCGAATTCTTTATACTAACGGCATTATCAATTTCCTGTAAATGGGCGAAAGCTATGAGACGTTTGTTATTGTAACGATCTAAAAGTGACTTAAATGCAACATCATAATTGGAGCTAGACATAGGCGTTGTCTGAACTAATGCTAGGGGTGGGCCGCGGAGAGAAGAAACTAAATAATTTAGGTTTAAATGATTTTATATCACCTGTGAACCTTGGGATCTCAATCTTCGGAAGTTTTACGTTAGTGGCGGTTGCTCCTGTATTGGAGGCAATATGAGTAATTACGGGTTTTGTTTCAAATAGATCTTGATAGACGGTTTCGACATAGGAGCAATTAAGATCGAATACTTTTCTAACTGCCTCATCTGCAGCGATGTCCTCATCCGCGAGGGCCATCAGCGTAATGAGTAATTGATGCTGAGATTTGAATTCATCGCGGCATATATCGAGCTTCTGACATAAGTTCTTGAACTGAGCACGTAGAGATTGATCAGTTTCTGCCTTTTCAGCAAATTCCTTCATTTCGGCTACTTGATTTTCGTACATTTTTCTGAGAGCTTTAGCCTGCTTGACTTTATTTGCGTTTGACATTTTGTGAATATTGGGAAACCTGCACTGCAATCAGCTGTTTTCAATGAACAATAATATTGGAACGTGGAATATCCAACAAGAAATGGCAAAGTTTATTGTCCTCAAATAGCAAGCAAAAAGAAACCCAGGTGTACTGTATTGAATGGCCTTGAATTTATTCGTCGTCCAAACCCTTTTTTACAATATGGTTAAATAGAAATGAATATGAGTTTGAAAATATTCAAGATTTGTGATAATGTATAATGCAATATATTGTCTTAGAAAGAAACGTATTTCACCTTATAGCTGCGGAGCGATCCTTGGGTCGAATGGACCAAAATGTCGCGTAAGTTATGGTTCAATTAAGAGAAGAAAATCGTCAGTTGAAAATGCACTCACCTTGATCCCTCTTCTAGGCGACTTCCAACTCTTCTTCGATGTGGACTGTATATAGGTTGCGTAAGCGTGTAGCGGAATTAGCAGCAAGCGTTGCCTTGCGGATTGAAAATAACGAAAGCGTTAAAACAGCGAATTTCAAATCACTCACATTCGTGCGGAGTCTTTCGTTCAACTGGTTTTCCTTCGGTTCCTCACCAGAGGGAGCGATTGGATTTGTGCGATTTTCAACATGATATACGCGGTAGATTTGAAAGGCAATAATGAAATACAATGCTACTAATACTATAAAAATGAAATACGTTTCTCTCCAATTAAAGATAATAACAATACAAAACATAAATGAATTAATGGGTGAGAAAGATTGAACACCTATGATGATATAATTTTTATTATAGAAGTAGAAAGAATGATGCTGAAAATCAAGAAACATTATTTTGAAAACATGTTACACACTATTTGTGAATATTCGAATTAAAAATAAAACTAATGAAAAACAACAGTTTTTTTCAATTCATCCAAAAGAAACAAGATGTTGTGAAAATCCTTATTTTAACGGTTCGACGTAGAACAATGAAAAAATAATGTATTGAATGATGAAAAAGTAGTATCACCGATACTACTTTCCGAAATGAAAGACAAAACTTGAAAATTTCAAACAGCATGGGGGGTCAAGTGGCACATCGTTGAGAAGATAACTCAATTCTCTTTCCAACATTTCAATTTCGTTAATACCTTTTTTCACAATATGCATTTGAAATGTCAAGTATAAAATATTTGAAATGCATATTGTGAAATTAAAAAAATGGAATGGTTGAGCAGATAATTTAATTATCTTTTCAACGATGTGCCACTTGACCCCCATGCTGTTTGAAATTTTCAAGTTGATGTGCCCCCCCGCGCCATCTATCGGGCAATCACAATGTCTTTCATTTCAAAAAGTAGATCGGTGATATCATTCAATACTTTTTTTTCATTGTTCTTCGTCGAACCGTTCAAAAGTTAACAGGGGGGGGGGACTATTAAAAGCCGCACTGTATAGTCACTTTTTTCCATACTGTATGAATAATCTTCTCTCTCTCTTTGAAGGTTCTCTTTTTAACTTTTTTTCTTGGTCACAGGCGACACAAGAAGATTTTGGTAAGGAACTGTAATCTTCTTCAAGATCTTTCTACCTGAATTCCCTGAGAGTTATGATCAATGACAATAACATCAAAATGTGAATCGGTTTAAACATACTGAAAATAAATGGTGAAACGGAGAGAACAAACTTCCATGTAATTAGACACAGGTTTTCCGATTTTCAGGACATTTGTATAAAAGTTTGTCTTTAAATAAGTTATTAATTATTTTATTTCTTCTCAACTCTCTTTGAAGGTTATTTTCTCACTTTTTTTGGCCACAGACGATACACGAAGATTTTGGGAAGGGACTGTATTCTTCTTCAAGAGCCCATCGTCTTTCTATAGACTCACTCAACCCTAGATTAGTCTGCTCCAGAACGTTACGTTCATTTTCTCGCTTGGCCCAAGAGTCACATTGAGGTACACAACATTAATGATTTTATCTTAAATCACTCATTTTTCACTCGAAAACGTACAATAGTCAACAGAACATTAACCAGGTAAACCAGGATACTATTGAATGTCAACAATCACAAGAGATTCGACAAGTTTCAAGTATACAATTGCTAAAATCATATAAATGTTAATGTATGGTAAAGTAAACAATGTATATATGTATAGTTTCAAGAATCGACACCATAGGGACTATCCGTTATTTTGAATTCTCAATAGACATATCTAGGTACATTCAACTGAAAAAATCAATATTTCACGAAAATATAAAAACACGCTTAGTAGAAACCGATTTTTTTATAGTTAGTCGCCGAACAGCAAACTCTCTTGAATTGTATATTCCCATTATATTATTTAACAAATAATTACTAAATCTCAATTAAATATTGTTTGCTTATCAGCTTGAGAGCTGGTGACGAATTGAGGGTGGGTATCTTAGGCACTATAAAATTGTTAAAATGTAGTATTTCAATGGTAGTTCCGCAGCATAAGACATTTGCTAGTTGATTCCAAAAAATATCTTATAGGCACTCGGGAATCTTTCATTTTAGAATTAATAGAATGCAAAAATAAAAATCACAAACTATTCAGACGATTCTAGAAGCAGATATTTTTTCAAACGAAATTTCAAGTTCTGTAGAGTCGTGGTATTTTTGAACTGACAAGATACTCCATTATGAAATATAAAATTCTGTCTATATTTTGAATTTGAATGTGGAATAATCACGTTTTGCGTTGGTCTGTTATCTGAATCATGAACTGCCGTTATCTCACCAAACTCAAGATTTGAATATTTCAAATTCTTCTTCACATCTTAAATGTTGAGTAGTTTCACTGAGAATAGATTTTATGAGGTAAAATCTTCAAAACGAATTATAAATTCAGCTGAAAAAATCCCAGAACTGAAAAATATGAATAGCAAACGAATAAACAAAAAAGCAAACGAATAAACTACAAAAACAGCTGAACATGAATGGGCGAAAAATATCCAGTGAATAATCATGTTTCACTTCTTCCAGAGATGTGAAAATGAACCTATGAGAAAGAAACAAAATAGTTTTGATGAAAAAGGAGAAACTGAAATGCGATTTTGTTTTTTAAGTGGGCCGTTATCATATGATTGTCGCCGTATTGTCAATATTGTAGAGGATATTTCAAAGTTTTTCGAAATGGCCGAAGAGTTTACTTTCAACGAATATGCAGATATGCTCGCATTTTATGGGCGAGCATTCTGTAATGCTGCAGAGGTCCGCTCTATTTCGAGCATTTTCCCAATCCCTTGATCCTGACAGAGAAACTTTAGAGCGTGTCGATCGCTTGAGGGAGACAGTTGTGTCCAATGGATAATTCTGTTCAATCGATATTATAGGTACATTTTTGCCAAAACGAGCTGGTGATGGAGATCCTAGGACTGTATGTACCGTTGTATTGGAAGAAAATATTTTAGAAGCTGTCGCTGAGGATCCTTCCATGAGCATTAGAAATCAGAACAGTTCCATACATCCAAATCCAGTATTCACAAAATCCTTAGAAGGTACATGCCAAGACACCTCAAGATTTTCCCAGTAAGACTGAAATATGTCAATTGATCCATGGGTAAACAAAAAGAGGATATGACTTTCATTCACTGATGAAGCAGGTCTCAGTAGATATGCAAATATCAACTCTCACAATCTCCACATATGGCCCGAAGAACATCCCCATGGTGAAAAGGGAAACATTCTCAATTGAATATTGACAGAAAGATTTTTCTGTGAATTGAAAAATCCACGATTAAAATGAAGTTATTTTTTGTGAATGTCTAACAGAAAACAACTACTTCCCCGGGTAAAGCCACGCTGGACATTGAACTACATCTGATAGATATTCTGAAAAGGCCCTAACTCTGATTTTATGAACATCCTGTCTATATCTTCAACAAATCAATCCCCATGGTATATTGCAAACTAATCACCAGCAGATATTTAATTTGAATATTTGAGCTGGTATTATAAGAATGTTTAATGACCTGGTTAAAAATAAAATACACGTTTTTTCCAGAGATTTTTTTTTATTTCAGCCCAAACCAACGCAATGATATTCAGATCTGGATGATATGGAGACAGTCGTAATACGTCGTGCTCTTTTGCATTGAAAAGTTTGTCTATTTCATATCTTTTGTGCCTTGGTGTATGGATTGTTATTAGGCTGTAGAGTTGTGGTTTCAACATTTCATCATCAAAAGTTATACCTCTAACACGTAACCATTTTTTAATTTCCGCATTCCTTGACAATGATGTTGGCGGTATTTCCACAACACTTATTGGTTGTAAATTGGGAATGAGTTTATCTTTTTTGTAGTTCTCGGAATGCATGTCATGATTTCAGTCGCCACTTGTACTGTTTGATTTCCATCTAATATAAGCATTAGGAACAAACCCATTTCCACCACCTGCCTGCAGTATGATAAGACGCGGTCCCTTGCCTATTGGTTTTCATAAGCCCTCTAACGTTCCATCGCTTCCATCCCTTTTCGTGTGATGAGTGAATAACCCGAGCAGCATCATAATGACGGAAACTGATACTAAATCTACCACTATACAGTAAGAATAACAAAATTTTTATATTTGCATGGTTGTAGTCACGTAATTCCCATCAATGGTAGCCACTCCACAGTTATATAACTTGTTAGTGTCAATTGAGGTGTCCGTAAGATTATGGCCACTAAGCAGAATCACCTTAGAGGTTTCCAAACTTGAGAATAACTGTTGAATTAACCATCCTGTACCACTTAAATATCACTCAGAAGTCACAATCACTTTCAATAGAATATGATAGTTTCGGTAACGTTTCAGTACCTTCCATCGAACCTTCAATGTGGCAGGCACTTGATTGTGATATGTGGTGATGGTTGACACGTTCTTGAAATGTCCATGAGTGATTGCCACAGTTCACATTCAATAAAAGTGACTACAAATGACAATTACCTTCAAAATTCACCATCAAGTGAGTGTGGATTAGTCCGCGCGATGACGAAAACTAACCTGACGTTTCTTGAATTATTTTATTGTGGCTTACAAAAAGTTTGTTTTAGCTGTTAGGTGAAACGTGGATGATATTTATTCAAAATGAAATGGATTATGCGTTTTCAATAGACAATAGATCGGCTCTCTGAATTGTGCGCCTGCTTGATATTCATACGTTAATTGTTAATTCAGTTTACTAAATGCCATAATTTCGATTACTTTTGTTAATTGATAATTGTTACCAATACTTGATAATTGCTAATTGGAGCTCCATAAATCCACTATACTTGCTACATGTCTTTTTTTAACAATTCATGGACATGTACCCGCAAATTCGAGGTAAGTGGCTGGTAATAATATATATATATATATATATAAGTATAAGACCTATTGTTATTTTTAGGGTATAACTTTGAAGTGGTGAGTCATGGGTCTGTGATATGGGCGCCACTTTCTAGTGATGGAAAAATAATAAGTTCCACTGGTCACTTTATGATGCGAGGAACTTTAGAGGGATATATTTTCAGTTTCTGTCACTTTAAAGTTATATTCTCCAAAAGCCGCCATATTTACAGGAATATGCTGGATCGCCATTATTAGAGAAATGAACGAAACATTTTATAAAGATTTGTTTTGTCGTCAGCACTCTATCAAACGTAGTAATTTATTACATAAGTATTGGTTTCAAGATTGATGAAAAAATGTTTGAGGAATTTAAGTACATTATTCCAGAGGCGAGTTATTTCCAAAATTATAATGTTTTTTTTAAATGAAGAGTATTCAGATGGCGTGTACATTCATATTTCACGTAAACTTTTCATCGTTTTAATTTTATTCCGATCAGAAGTATCCAAATCCAATATACTAACTTGAGCGTTCGTATGTTATATATTCTTATACTTATAGTAGATCGAGTGTTAAAAATGAATCAGGCAAAATGAAAGAATTCGGAACATTTATCATAAAATCATGTTGCAGGACAGAGATCAAGCTACATATCATTTACACAAGCGCAGTCAGTTGTTTAACATGTCTAGTGTATGCCACTACATATCCACGTTTTTGCCAGATGACTACAACGTGGTTGGAATGTGGCTATCTGAGATCCAGGAATGTAGATCGGAACGTAGCGGCCACCAAAAAAGTGTTCCCCATTTTGGTAGTCGCCGCGTGATAGAACCGTGTATATATTACGTGGCAGTGGCTGTGGTCAAACACCTCAAAGTTTTCCAGAATCGTGACCGCTACGTTCTGTCTACTAAAAATGCTACTTGGGAATGTACGTCTCGTCTATAATATAGGGCGATCTTCTTCTCGGCACTGACGCATTCTGAATCATAATTTGTTTCATAATTGATCCAAACTATTAACAGAATATTTGCCTTGTTCTTCCTGTTGGATTTTTTTTTTTCTCTTACGATTGCGTGATCTATCGTTTCGGTGATTCTTTTTCTATGTTTGGTTTCATAGGGCAATTTCCAACTCAATACAAATAATTATATTAAAAAAAAATTCAACGATACTTTGGAACTTATAGAAAAATCTGATTTATCGCATTAATTACCTTAGCAGTATCGGTAGCCACCCTAAAGAAGTCTTTATACTATAAATGAGATGATTTTATAGCAGTTCGAATATGCCAGAAATTGATTTGGGGCGCCTGTTGTTCAATGCGAGTTTTAACCATTGATTATACAGACTCGGGTTATTAATTAACTATGGATTAGAACGTTATGAATTTTTGAATGACAAACTAATCCTGGATTCCTTGATTCGCTGTTTTCATATGTTGGCAACAAATTTTTCCGCTTGTGCCATCATTCGGGCCTTTCAGAAACATCAACATTGAATAAAACTTAAACTAAGAATTCATAGTTTTGTCAAAAGTATACATACATATTGATCGAAAAAAAGCCAAGAGTATTCTATAAATTGGAGGCGTCTCTTAAGAGAAACAGGACTCATAATTTCAATGTAGGTTAGGAAAAAAATTTCATTTCACTAATACAAAAAATATCAAGATATTGTAGAATGTAAAAAAAAACGGACGCAGTCACTTATTCGCAAAAATTGAAGGCGTGGGCTATAATAAGTAATGAATACACTACTACCTGCGGTGTTCTCAAAAAAAGGAATATCACCCCAACAATAAAAAACAAAATTTCTACTTGGGCTCTGTCCAAAGCAGATCTAGATTTACAAAAATCATTCGAAGGACACAAGATAAAATTAATTAATACACATGAGAGAAAAACATCAACTTTTCTTGGAACTACAGAGGGAGGAGTAGAATCTAGATAAAACTGATATGATTGAGATACATAAACTTGAGAACAGTACATGTAGAAAAGGGAAACATTCCCAGTTGAATATTGAACAGAAATATTTTTCTGCGAATTTAAAAATCCATGATAAAAATGAAGTTATTTTTTGTGAATGTCTACCAGAAAACAACTACTGCAATTGTGATGATTTAATTTTAGGTTTTTATGACAAACATTTTTGGTATGAAAAATCAGGATTTTTTATTTGAAAGTTTATTTTTTGTTACGTTTTTGCCTTTGTAGTATTTGAGGGGTGATTCGTTGAATTTTTGTTAGTTGCAGAGGATTTTTTTGGCAAGCGAAATCTATTCAACAATTTTGTTTCTGTCCATTCTTTCAAATGGTTCCTAGGTTTTCTGAATACGGGTCTTTCTCCTTGGGGCAATAATATCAAAAACTTCCAAAAAAATCTGTTATATCTTCGAACATTTTTGCAGTAGGGTATAAAACAATAATATTCCATACAACAATAATTTTCGGAATAGTCAATTTCTATTGAAATGTCAGACTATCAAATAGATTAGAATCGGCAAATTATCTCCTTAAACCCCCGAATTCGTGAGATTAACTTACACCATTGTTAAACTAGGTTTATCTCATAAACCCGTAGTTAACAACTGAAACAAAATTGGTAATCCTGGTTTAACCCCTTGGTTATCCTTGATTGAACAATCGGGCCTTATTAACAAAACTTCGTATTCAGATACTTCGATTTCAATACATTTCTTATGCTCTCACTTGCAATGTTAGTATTTCACAGAAAACCTTGCATATTACTTTTTTCTTTTAGTGTTACTTTTGTCATTTTTGTCCACCATTGCGCGGGATTATTACCTGGAGGTAGACGTAATTAATTTCAGGACAGACCTTGACTTGACACGTGATTTCATATTTCATTCTCAGCGTGTGATGAAGTGGAAAGTGTTAACCACCATATTCATCATCAAGTGCGATCTTTGTGATTAGTAAAGACAGAGATGGGAATGTCTTGTTATAAACAAAGATATATGCAATCAAGATTGCGGATTTCACCAAAAGAGAAATAGAAGTTGATGAGTATATTAAACGTTCGATTCGGAAATAAAATTACTTGACTGATATTTTGATTAAGTCAAAATTTCATGTTTCATGAAAATTCTCCTGTGTATCAAAAATGAGTTTATTTTCTATTAGATCTAATTTTCCAATATGCTCTCTCTTTCCACTGAAAGGCGCAATGTTAGAGCTATTTCACCGACGTCAATTCATAGACCTTATTTTGAAAATTCATATAGGGTAAGTCCGGGGTTGTTGGCCATAGTTTTTCTGGGTCCAATATATTGTGACAATTCTAACTTCAACTTGACCTAATCACAATTGTTCAACATACTTACATATGACAAAAAAAATGTTGAATACAAAAGTTGTATAGTTTCATTCGAACTCTTCAGTGGTTCAAGTTTTATTCATTCAGAGTGTCTCAAAAAAGCGCAGCGACTAAGTAGTTCTAATTTTTGTATTGTGACGTGTTTTTCTAGGGTCCGAATATAACCCTCAAACTCCTAGAAATTCACGCTATTTATAACGCCAGAATATTATGCAGGAAATCCTGTTCCTTTCTCTATTTGAAATCTCAGGCGCCAGATTTTATAGAAGTTTTCTCCTCGCACTAGGGTAGCAACAGATGGAGATACGGTACGTCCAGGGATCTGGTATTTTGACACTTTTTTTAATTTTTCAAAAGACTAGCCTTTAAATACAATTTTTTGGAAAATGGACTCCGATTGCTGTTATGTCTCCCAGAAAGACAGCAAAATAGAAATGTTTTTAGTAATACTGAAACTTGATTTGTAACTCTTCTGAGCTACTAAATTTTTTTGCATAAAATGGGAAAGGTTTTTCACAGTAAACACAGCGTGTAGTAATTATTGAATTATCTGGTATATTCAATTTGTAGTTATGGTTTTCCACAACATTTTGTAGATACAAATATTTTTGTTTAAATATAGAAATCGGTCTAGCAACCTCCAAATAGGGGTATAGCTCATAAGGTGGTATTTTTACTCCACTTATTCCTAACTATATAGATTGTTCGTAACTCGGTATTACTGCAACCTTTTAATGAAAAAAAAACTATTTCTCCTTGAACACGGTTAGTTGACCGACTCAGAAAGTGATTTTCAAGTTTGTGGGCAATTAATTTTGCCTTCCGGAATTCACCACTTATTAATCCCAAAACAATTAAATACCACGTTCCACTCGGCTATTACCTGACTTTCACGTTGGCAATAATCCCGGCTGTGATACTTTTTCTCCGATCCTCGAGTTAGGCCATTTGGATACGAATAAATAATTATTTCAACAAGTTTTTTATATTTTGGGTTTTTTACACTTGTTTATGCTCGACGATTTCCCTGACCTCAAACAACATTGAAAACGGAGCGTGGATACAGACGACATAGCATCACAGTGTTTTTCATAAGACGAAGTAACTGCCATCCCCTCAGTGGAGCAATAAAATGCGTAATTACCAAATCACCTTTTCGAATCATAGAAATAATATTATTACCAAAACTTCTGGAGTAGGATCATATATTGTAAAACTCGTAAACTTTTGCTCTGCACGTATTTTTCGTGACAGTTTTAATTCGTTCTATATCTCGCAGCCGTTGTTCAAATTTGGTTAGGTCCTGAATTCGAACAGCAGAAAAAAACTGTTATTATGTAATTCTGCTATATGTCAGTGGCTTGAATTCGGCGTTTTCTCTGAACTCAAACAACTGAGAACAGAACTTAACAATTATCAGGTCGACAATTCTGTAAACTACTTGTGAAAGAACACCTGCAAGAGCTCACATTGTGATTTTTCCCGCGATGACACCAATGTTTGTTTCAGAAGAAAAAATATAATTTTACATTACCCAACTTGGCAGTCGAAGTGAATCATATAGGTATGACCTTAACGCCAAATTACCCTGAGCTGAACTGCGTAGATAACAAAAGAAAAACCAATATAACTTATAAAATCGCCAAATATTCGAATTGAATCAAATTGAACAGTCAACCGATTTCGGTTGTATCAATTGAAAATAAAATAACCCAATATTCACAATGTAGTCTTTGACCAAATCAAACACCACGGCAAATGATCGAACAGATGAAATAATATTAATGCAGAAATTATATTTAGATTCAACGGTGAATAATTGAACAAAGGAAATAATAATAATGCAGAACCAATATTTAAATTCCACGGTAAATTATTGAACAAATGAAATAATAATAATGCAGAAATAATAGTTAACTTTCACGGTAAAAATTGAACAAATGAAATAATATTAATGCAGAAATTATATTTAAGTTCAACGGTAAACAATTGAACAAAGAAAATAATAATAATGCAGAACTTAAAAACAAAAAAGACATTTGCTTATTTGCATAATTGTTCCTACGCATATATTTTTTTTTTTTTTGCATGCACTGTATAATCTTGTTGATCTCTTTAGTTTTTTTTCTTAGGCTTTCATAGGACTCTGTCCTCAGCATTTACTTATATGTAATAATAATAATAATAACTAATATTCAAATGCCACGACAAATAATTGAACAATAAAATAATAATTATTCAAAAATAATAATTGAATTGCCTGTAAATAATTGAACAAATTAAATAATAATAATGCGGAAATAATAAACTTTCGGGTGCTTCAGCACACGCATAAACAAGCTCTAATACAATGTATTTACAATTTTCTACCTATGGATACCTCAACGCTTCTGGATCTCTTTTCATTATTCAATATGTTTTCCTTTTATAGGTATCAAATTCATGCCAAAACTAGACGGAAAAGTCCACTAAAAAAGCGCTATTTTTGCTACTTTTAGTGCAAGAACGGCGCATTTTTTGTTCGACAAATTAAAACTGGACCGGCCATCTATATAGATTGTTCGTAACTCGCGATTTTGGTTTCTTTTTACAAAAACAATACCAGGAGCTTTTCACCCTTTTGATAAGATATAGAAAAACATAGTTATATTTTATGCATGATTTTTACGGTAATTCCAGTAATTTTGAGTATATACATAAATTTTTCTAAAAGCGGAATAAAACATTTTTCGAGACCGGAATGAATAGCAACCCCAAATAGTCAGGGACGTACCAAAGTTATGTCAAAGTTGCTTTAGCCGTTCTCAGTAACAGAGCTCTCAAGAAAATGCTTCGTTGCAGTATTCTACGTAAAATTCTAAGCAAATTTCATGAAGCATACCTAAGATTAAGTGATTTCAAGAAAAATGTTGGATTTATGTTGATGAAGTAAGCTGTACATGGTATGCGCGTTTATTGTATTCATGGCAACAAGAAAATGACTCTTATCTTTTCACCAAATGTTAAATAATGATAATTATTCTGTGGGTTCTTTGATTACGTTTCTTATAATTTTCAGCGATGAAAGCACTTTTTACCTATATAAATACCCAGAATTGTATATATTGGAGTGTTGAGTATCCCCATGAATTCCGCGTGGGATATACTCAATTTTCCCAAGAGATTAATACTTGGGCTGGTATTTTAGTAGACCACATTATAGTTCCCATATTTTTGAAGAAAATGTAAATAAATGGTGCCAGATACCTCCTATGCTGCAAGACACAATCAATCCCAGTATCAATAAGATTTTTCCGCAAAACCCAAATGAATTCAACTTGGTTGTAACATTTCAGCAATAGGGTGCCCCACCACACTATTTGCAGGCGGAGAGAAATAACTTAGATGAAAGGTATTCGGGTAGGTGGTTTCGACGTCGAGGTTCAACAGAGTGGCCAGCCCGCTCTCCGGACCTCACACCTCTTGATTACTTTCTTTGGGAGCTATGTGGAATCCGTAGTTTTCAAGACGGTTTGGGGTTCGTTAGATGAACCGAGTCGTCGAATAATTGAAGTGTATTCAGAAATAACACCCCAAACCTTGTTAGGGAAGAGTTTTCAACCCGACTATTCATTTCTCAAGAAATGCAGAGTGGATATGTCGAACATATTTTGAAATAGATAATAACTTAACGTTTTTGGTTATAAGTTGAAATACCACCTCAGTTTTTAATAATTCGTTATCTTTATTTTTGGAATATGTCATAGATTTCTCGGCCTCTCAACGTATGGACACACCTACAAGCATTATCATTGGCTTGCGGTCCGTTTTGATTGGCTCAGGCGAAACTGCTGTAGAACTAGAACTAGACAGCTGACACTCAAACCCACGTTGACTATCGGGACTTTTGATCTTCCTTTGATCTTCTGTACGGCGACGGAGGATGTTTAGGGTAGTACACATTATTTTTCGTTTCGTTACTTCGCATATACGCTCGTGTAAGTGAAGTGAGTTTTCGATTTGCTCCTTATAGAAACAGCTTCTGCACTTGAAAATGGTTAAACTATACTTACCTCGTCGTACCATTTTCACAATTTCACAAGTTGTACAAATGGGAACCATAGCAAATGTATAGTTTAACTATTTTCAATTGCAGAAGCTGTTTCTATAAGGAGCAAATCGAAAACTCAATTCGCTTACACGAAGTAACGGAACGGAACATAATGTGTACTACATTCTCCGCCGAACGGAAGGTCAAAAGAAAATCAAAAGAGCCGACAGTCAACGTGGGTTTGAGTGTCAGCTGTCTAGTTCTACAGCAGTTTCGCCTGAGCCAATCTCAGGTCTGGGATCGAAATAGGTTTCAAAATATTATATAGTCCTGTTGTGTTTTGTTGGAAAATTTGGTTTTTTTTCGACCATAAGAAAATGAAATTATGATGATCCGATTGCCTATTAATATATATGTACTTCCTTCCTCGCTCATGGCATATTTTTTTATTTTAACGTATTTTTAAAATATTTAAATATCTAAATAAAATTATGTTGTTGAAAATCTGCGACTGAAAGTCAAACTTTAGTCACTATCTTCCATCGTCAAGATAACCTCTTGTGGGATATTCATATCGAAAAGGGAAACATTCTCAATTGAATATTGAATAGAAAGATTTTTCTGCGAATTGAAAAATCCACGATAAAAATGAAGTTATTTTTTGTGAATGTCTAACAGAAAACAACTACTTTCCCGGCCAAAGCTGGACATTGAACTACATCTGATAGATATTCTGAAAAGACTCTAACTCAAAAGAAAAAATCTGAAATTGAAAATTTGCATTTTTATTCAGATAGTCATTTGATTTTCAGTTCCAGTCTTAATTAAGAACTCATAAAGATGAATGAGGCAAAAAAGAATGTTTTCCAAAAGAGAATACTCACCAGAAATCATTCGTAACATTGACGTAAGAGAGGCATCGCATTCACTATGTCTTCAATACATTTTTATCGTGGATTTTTCAATTCACAGAAAAATATTTCTATTCAATATTAAATTGAGAATGTTTCCCTTTTCTAAATGAAATTATTCATCTCTGCAAACTCCAATAAACTTTTTTTTTTAAGAAATTTTCTTCTCAAATGGGCCCATCAACTGTTAAAACATAAGATGGCTTCCAAAAAGTTAGAATAGGAATGTGAAATCCATGTTGTTCCATTCGTTACAGTTTTCTCACTGAAGTTACGGGGGGGGGGGCGACGGACTGCTAGTCCTTACTGCATACAGAGCAAATAAAATAACGTACTTGAAGTATCATCTAAAGAATATTAAAAAACCAACAATATTTCCACTCTTCATACTCGTAATTGTATTATTATATATTATATTTTCAATTTTTTGTATATTTTATGATTTGTAGTTCACGCTCCCACCTGTTTCGACTTTTTGGAAAACACTTCTATTGTTTATTTTATTTTTGTATTATTTTCAAATATTATGTATTTTCTTCGAGAACAATAAACACATCTGAATTTTTGGATCTTTTGGCAAATGGTGAGTAAATATACTGTTTTTCTATATATATATATATATATATATATATATATATATATATATATATATATATATATTCTCAGGTCGACCGAATCGCCAGCAAAAGCTGAACATTTAACATAAAGAATAAATAGGATGGGCCCTAGAATGGTAACTTGTGGAATTCCATAGCGAACAAGTATGCCATCTAGTTGAACACACGGTTATCGATCATTCAATAACCCTCTATCGAAATAAGTGATCCAATATTTTCGATTGATTCAATCAAATTGTGATGGTTCGCGGTATCTAAGGTTCAGTTTACTGTTTCCTTGGAATTTACCGCGATATATACCTACTTTTTTCCACAAAGCCATATTGATTCGCTGAAATCAACTTGTATTGTTGCAGAAAAGTAATCGAATTGGAAAGCATTAAGTATTCTTAGGAATTTTCCAATTTCTATAACCAAATTAATAATCCTTTCAATGGAATCAACTGAAAAATTTAACAATTTATTTATTGTAGATTCATTTGATTTCAATTAGTCAAATGTATCCATTCAAGTTTCCAAATCGTAATTTCCCAGTGTCATTCGGCTAAAGAGAAACACTTCAAGAACACACTAAACATTATGTTACGATCATTAATGTCCTCAATTCTCATGTTGAATCGAAAATACATATCCACATGTATAATCCCACATTGAGTGAAAATAATACCTTGACCACACATCGCATTATCATTGAATTATAAAAATTCCAATAAACTCGATTCTTGAGTAACGGTAAAAGACGCATGCCAGACCTCTAAAATTGGCAATGAAATGAAATTTCATAATGTTGTCATTGGCCTTGCACTACAAGTTTTCAATGCCGGTATCACTGAACTCTTGCGAATGCAAATGTCTTATCATTCTTGACCTGAGATAAAAACAATGCATATTGGCTGAGGAACAAGTACGAGGTGTGGTAATGTTGAATAATAATATTTACACAATTGCGCGTACCAACACATCAAAAAGAAATATTCCAAATATATTGACCAGCAGTGCGTCAGGCTTCCATAGTACCCACAAGCATACAATGTATTGATTTTATTAACCGACGAAAAAAAAAGAGGAGGTTCTCTAGTCGACGCGTATATTTCTTTTTTTATGTATGATCACGCATAACTTTTTACGGAATTGTCCGATTTTGATGATTCTTTTTTTTAGTGGATAGTTGGTTCCATTATTTGGATTTGAAAAAAAATCCCACTGAATGTTTACTCCTTAACCGATTCTACCACGCATAACTTTGCACTTGGTTATCCGATTTGGATTATTATAGTATAGGGTAGCTTGGAAGTGGGTCCCATTTGAATGTGAAAAAAGTACATCCCTAAGGGTAGGAAAATAGATTTATAGATTTAACACCTATGAATCAATTCTGTTGAAACTTGGCACACATATGTAATTCTGATGGCACTACAACATAATGGAGGACCGGAATCAATCTGATGATGGGGACGAAAAACAGTCGAAGGATCTCCTCAACAGTTCACAGCAGCTACCTGGGGTTTGGGGTAATATGTACATATATAATTACATGTCCTGACTAACTCACTCACTGATTGACTGATATACGATCAACGCCCAGATCAAACCACTGGACCTGGTAGCTGAAATTTTGACGGCATATTTTTTTTATATTCCATCCCTAAAGGGGTGGGAATGTGGGTGAGAAGGAGGGTGAAAGTGAAAGTACAGTTAGTTTTGAAATTAGAGTATTGGAAATTAGTGTTCATAGATAAAGATAAATGTGTTCCAGGTATTTTGAAAATGTAACCCTAATGGCGTAGAATGGGGGTTGAAAGTCTGTACAGGGTGAGTCAGAAGTACTTTGACAAACTTCAGGAGGTGACTCCTCACAATATTCTAATATGAATTGTCCAAATGAGTATATGTCCGGAAACGATTCGTTTCCAAGATACAGGGTGGTAAAGTTTTATTTTTATTTTCATTTTTTTTTTCAAATTACTGACTTTAATTAAACGAAAATTGGTATTGAGAGGTTTTCTGAGGTGTCGAATTCGAGCGTACTTGTAGCACATTTTGCAGTGAAAATAGTAATTTACGTAACAAGTCCGGAAAATAGTTTTTTTTTTGGACGAATAGACAAAATTCTTGGACGAGCCGTAGGCGAGTCCTGGAAGTCTGTGAGTCCAAAAAAACTATTTTCGGGCGGGTTGCGTACAATATTTTTACGGCAACCGTGTAGAATAACAAATCAATGAGACGACATATTTCTTTACTTCTTTATTATACATTTTAATTCTTATTTGAATTAAACAGAACAGAAAATACTAATGTAAGCAACATGTCTTAATTGTCGTTTATTAGATCAATTGACATGTTTGTTAGTTCTTCTCGTCTGCACGTCTGCACGTCTAACCCAATTATTGTTGCTACCTGAAAATTAAGTTGATACTTTTGTATCCTACAATCGTAATATTTTGTTAGAATTACCTTCAGCATTAGATATGTTTCATTATCCGCTTCCCTAATGAATTTGTTGATCTGCTCACTGCTGAAGACTTCTGATTTCTTGGCTTTGTAACCAATATTCTTCCTTTTAAGAAATGCGATAACCTTTTTGAAATTGGCTATGTTTACAGTTTTCTTCACTAAAATGGTACTTTTCAACATAGAGTACATGCTCCACAGAGTAGAGGATTTGACAGTTTCAGATTTTTGAGCCAAATAAGCCAAAATTACATCCTCTGTAATAGTTCTGCGTTGTTCCATATCCATCCATTTCGTGAACAAATCATTAACGTTTTCGTACATGGATTTTGATTTTTCAGGCAATAATTGTGCTGTAGCAGCAGCTGCTATATTGGAAATTTCCCAAGGCACATTTTCAAAGTCACTATCGCTGCTGCTTTCCATATTTTATTGCGAATTGCGATCAAAAAACATGCAAACTTTTGACAACTGATTTCATATGAACTGTCAGCTGTTATTTCGTTGCTATGGTAATGATCAACTGCAAAACCATACCTACCAAGATTTTCTTATTAACAATGACAACAACGACGTGATTCTTCCCGGCCCAGCATTTTCCGGCCTAGTCCGGGAAGTACGTACTTCCCGGACTAGGCCGGAAAATGCTACTTTCTCAAAAAAAAGCGTCTGGGAAGTGGGTACATCCCGGACGGTTGCCGAAAAACTCAATTCCTCCATTATATCTACGCCTTGTCGCAAGTCGCTATAAGCAACCGTTTTCTAGATATTTGGACTTAAAAATTTCAAGTCGATTATTTGATAATCGATACGTGTTGAAGTTATTACCATTATTCTGCATTTTTACAAGAATGCTCAAGAAATGAATTTGACGTTCAAGTAACTAGGTTTGGTAATTACATATTATGTGACAGTTAAACGTTTTGTTGTTTTGTTGAAGTTTCTGTAAGTTTTAAAACACTAATTTTGAAAAAATGCATTATTTAAACAGTAATGCTCATTTGGCCGATATGCATTTCGTTTATGGCCTTGCGGATGGCGCGCGCGAAGCAAGACGTATTTACCAGGAGCGATTTCCTGCCTTCAGCTCCAACATTCACCAGTCTCCACCGTCGTTTGGTAGCTTTAAGAGGGCAGCTGATATTATTGGAAGACCACGAGCAGTCCGAACCCCAGAATTGGAAGAAGCTGTTTTGAACGCTCCAGAGGAGAATCCAGAAACAAGTACAAGAATAATTGCTGAAGCTCTCAATTCTACTCAGTCCACAGTTTGGAGAATTATCCACGATCAACAATTTTATCCATACCATATTCGAAGGGTACAAGCTCTTTTGCCACGAGACTTTCCCCAACGCATTACTATGTGTAAGTGGTTTTTGAGAAAATTGGCTGGAAATCCTCAATTTTTAATATCTGTACTTTTCACGGACGAGGCAAACTTCTCCCGAAATGCTATCACAAACTCTCATAACAACCATGTTTGGGCTCTGGAAAATCCGCGCTCAGTTAGTGAAAGACATTATCAGTATAAATTTTATGTAAATGTATGGGCGGCAATAATTGATAATTACTTGATAGGTCCTTCCTTTCTTCCGTTCCGACTGAATGGCGCAACTTACAGAGACTTTTTACAAAATGGATTGCATCCGCATGCGGTTTATGCATGATGAGGCTCTGGCCCATTTTAGCTTTGTATTCAGGGAATTCCTTAACACTGTCTAGTCAAATCGATGGATCGGTAGGGGTGTAGAAAAACCTAACCAGGCGTAGGCACCAAGGTCCCCAGATCTGAACCCGCTAGATTTTTATTTTAGGGGACATTTGAAGTCACTAGTTTATGAAACTTCAGTAGCGAACGAGGAAGATCTAAGAAACCGAATAGTAGACGTCTATGAAACAATAAGAAACACACCAATAATTTTTGAGCGAGTACGAGATTCAATGACTAGAAGACTGAATGCCTGTATCTTCGCTGAAGGTGGACACTTTGAACAATCTATTTGAATACAATTCAGTTTCCTTTATTTTATTTTATTCGACATATTCAAAATTTCTTGAAATACAGTGTTGATATTTCTTGCAAATTTTATTAAAACAAATACAGATTTTGCACCCTAATAACTATTTCAAACGAGTTAAAATGAATAGAATAGGTGGCGCCCCCTACAGAAAACCAAAACTACCCACTCAAACGTCAAATTCATTTTCCCTGTATCTTGGAAACTAAGCGTTTCCGGACATATATTTAATTGGACAATTCATATCAGAATATTGTGAGGAATCACCTCCTGAAGTTTGTCAAAGTACTTATGACTTACCCTGTATAGGTAGTTTTAAAGTTAGGTTCATGAAAATTGGCATTTGGAGGTCTTTGTTACAAATAGAAGATACGTGTTCCGATGTTTTTGAAAATTCAACCTATAAAGGGGTGAAATGGGGGTTAAATTGGGATTGGAGGTTTTTATAGGAATTCGTTAGTATTCAAGTTGGAAAATTTAAAAATTTTTGGAAATTCAACCCCTAAAGGGTTGGAATGAAGGGTGAAAGTTCGAATGGGGGTTCCGTTAGTTTTCAAGTTAGGGTCTTAAAAATTGGTATTTGAGGTCTTTGTAAGCTAAAAATAAATACATGTTTCAGTGTATTTTTAAATGCAACCCCTAGGGGGTGGAAGTTTGTGTGAGGGTTCCGTTAGGTTTGAAGTAAGGGCACATAAAAATTGGTATTAGAGGTCTATGTTACATATAAAGAAATACCCGTTTCAGTATTTTTTTAAATTTCGTGCCTAAAGGGGTGAGTGAATTTGTGATAGTCGTCACATAAAATACAAAGTTCGACGCGGACGAAGTCACTGGTACCAGCTAGTTATGTTATATAACAGTTAATAGTTAAAGTAAAGTGGGTGCGTGAGTATTTTGAAAGTAATCCAAATCAAGTAGGTAGCCATAAGTAGATTTTAACCACAAAAAAAATGGAAAATAAAAACTTTCTAACAAAAAATTAAACTGACGAAAGAAGAACTGAAAAGCAAAAAATTAAATGAACCTTTTCAGTCTTAATTACTGATGTAAAGCTTCGGCTGGTCAATTTCCGGCGAAGGGACGCGCCGCCGCTGCGCACCCCGCTGTCATCATTTCACGCTTTACGTAATTCATTTGCTTGTTGGTTTGTTTGTTTGTGTGACGTCGACTAAAAAATTAGTTACTTACATTAATTCGGGAGCTCGACTAAGAAATCCATCGAAGAAATTATTTTGTTCCGTCATTAGGGACCTAGGCATTATATACGACTCCAAACTGATATTTGACTTACATGTGGAATTTGCGAACTCAGCTTCACGTATGTAAGTGCGAATTTACACGATCCAATAAAATTGATCAATAAATTGAACAATAAAATTGACCAATATGGGTTATATTTACACCTGACAATATATTGGTCAATTTTGGAAACAGTTTTTACTCAGGAATACCAACATACTGACAAGAAATGGTTCAACTATAGAAAAAGTTCCGAATATTATTCAATAGGTTATTGAATTGACTCTCATCTATTCTTAAATATCGTTTGAATTGATCAGGATCTGCACTCAGAAATTCTTCGTGGACTAATGTCAAGTTTCCTTTCCTTCTTTTCCCAATCCAAGGTCTAATCCACCATCTTCTACATCTCTTTCTTTTATATTCAGCAATGCACATTGCTGCGAATGTAATGCAACGTAAATTATGTTTTTTTTTCGTAAAATAATTTTTCTTGCGGTTAGGGTAGGGTATGGGAAATCACGTAAATAATAACAGAACCTGAAAATCTCTGTTCTAGCAGGCTTCAAATTCATGGCCGAAAGTTACTGCAAATTGCCACTAAAAATTGATGAAAAATTAGAACCGATTCTAAACTCATCAATTCATTGGTCAAGTTCAAATTGACGACAATTTTCTGTTTACACCTATCAATAAAATTCAAAGTCACAAAATTGAACAATTTATTGGATCGTTTAAATTCGCACTTAGGTTATATAATGAGAATGTGTAGAATTTTTTTTATTATCAAGACATTAATATGTGACTAAGATGCATATGTATTCAGTGAGCTTAACTTTGCTAGTGTAGTTTGGTGCCCACAATATAAAACGTACGTAAACCGTCTGGAAAACATTCAGAACAAGTTTAGCAGATATATAAGCTACAAAGATCATTCAAACGGACATCTTTGGCAAATAGAAGAGAGATCTCGGATATATTGTTCTTACATAAAATAATGAATAGCACCATAGACAGACAGCCCTAACCTATTGAATCAATTTCAAATGAATGTTCTTGGTCGGCATTTAAGAACCAATAATTTATTCCACGTACGTTTCAAGCGAACAAATTCGTCGCAGAATTCCCCTTTATGTAGATTTGATCGGAACACAAACATTTATAATGATCAAATCGATATTTTTCGTTCATCTCACAAAAACTAAACATACTCTAAAACAATTTTTCCTACAGTGAATACAATACTTTATTTTCCTTCGAAGTATGTTCCAAATCATCATCCCAAATAATCTCTCATAATATTTTAATGTATATTCGCCTGATGAATAGTCATTTTGATATTTCGCATACGTTCACAGGTTTTTTATGTGTTTATGTTTTTTATTCTTTAATTATTATTTTTTGTTTTATTCTCATAAACTTTTTTCAACATAGGTTCACAATGAAAATATCAATAGTATATGTTACCTACATAACCATTGAAATATATTTCTAGATACTATAGTGAACTCTCTGTCTGTTTGTATTTGAATGGCAATGAAATAAATAAATAAATTACCAAAATTGAAAACTTATCAAAGAAAAATATTTTTTATTTTGTAACTTCGAGGACCCATAACTTAGTAACGAAGGATTTTTGGGAAAAAAGTTATATGAAATTCTGATGATATTTTGACCCCATCTACATTACCGGCTTTCAATTTTTCTCATTTCAGATAATGGTGGACGCTCGGGTGGATGTCGTCGAATAAAAGTGCATTTTTATCAAAAATAGTTGCTCTGGTCGACTTCACACAACAGTATTTTTATTCAGAAAATTGTCCAGGAACCCCCTCTATATATTCCCGAGAGCAAGAGAAAGTCCTGGGACACCCTGTTTATCAAAATGGTGCATAATTTGGAATAAACCGATCTCTGCAAGGTCCTATTTTTTTAGGGTTCACGAAAGTTTTTTGATATTAATCATACCATGGATTGTTTCTGATTTCATAATTCTGAAAATATGAGGTTTAGTAAGCTTTATATCAAGCGGCCTGGAAGTTATCAATTGACATAATAACTAAGACTTTTTGATGGGAATTGTTTCCCGACTGATTTGACTCAAGCGGAAAAGAATCGTTCTATTCCATGTGCACAACTTCTAAAACTCAACGAGTTAGCAGCTGCTAGTCTTCGAATGCACCCAAAATATGAGTATTTTGACTTTTTCCGGACATAAATACTGTTATTTTCATAATGCTAACACAAGCCTCAATACACTAGTACCTTCACTCATAAGAGTTTGGGACACATTTGGTAACTCCTGCCTGCTTGATGAGCGTAAGCAAGTGTTCCTGACACCCACGTCATTATCCTGATTTGAAGCTCTAGACGAACCGCTTAAGATGTGTATACTATAGTAACTATAGTTTAATACCAATAAAACCTCACCAATTATATTGCTATAATTGAACGATCGAACGAACTTAATTAAGTGAATTTCATTGTGTATGTATGAGGCACACAGTCCCAGATATATCATTAATAACCAATTATTATTTCCCTGCGCGGCTTGCTACGCATATTTTAAAGCCTAGAAAAAAACAATTTATAGTATTGCCAAACATGTAACATTCTCATTGCCGATAAGGCTCAGTGGGAGATCGACCACAAGCAGGGACGTACTCAATAAAATGAAATGTTTTATGGCTCGGTTTAATAAATTACTTGGCTGGTATAAAATATTTTATTTACTAACGAGTGTGGCAAAGGGTTCGTAGGCAATGAATTTTCCTAAACTACAATTTTTTTATACTGAAACACCCTTTTCATCTTCTAGTAGGCGACGAAGTACAGTTTTACAAATACCAGTAGAAAAATAGGTACTTATTCTTAATGTACCGAAAACAGGTAAAAAAATATACACGGTGTTTTGAAATTCAGTATCAAGATTTCGGAGGCTCATTTTTCAGGTCAAAATGAGACTTTTTTTTCATAAACATGTGTCCGCAAACGCTTCGTTACCGATCTACAGAGCGTTAAAAATTCGAATTTGTTTTCTTTTTTTCTTTTAGCTCTTTCAATTTTTGCGATATTGAGATCAAATTTGGAAGATAGGTTACATTTCAGGGTTTACATCATTCAGTATGCCGAGTGATTGTGAGAATCTACAGGGAGATATTTTTTCAGGGGTCAAGCCATTTTTCACCCCATATACTTTTTTGTAGTGCGTCGCAGAAAATAACAGTCAAAGCCCACTAATTCTCTTTTTCATTGTTTCTTTGAAAAATTAAATTACCTCTAGCGAATTATAAAAAAAATATTTTCCTTTTTTTCTCGATAACGGTCGTAGAAACGTAAAAATTACTAGAACAAAAAAATTCATAAACAAAACAAGGAATTCATTTATATGTTAGAATCTAGTAACAAATGAATGAATTCTTTGTTTCGGTTTGAATTTTTCTGTCTCTTGTAATTTTTACGTATCTACGATCGTTATCAAGAAAAAAAGAAAAATAATTTTTTGTAATTAGCTGGAGTAAATTAAATTTTTCAACGAAACAATGGAACAGAAAATGAGTGGGCTTTGACTGCTGTTTTCATTTCGACGTTTAGGTTTGTTTTGAAGGATGTGACATTATTTGAAAGTTGGTGGATGTCTATTCGTATATTTGTTTAACATTAAAATGAAAAATGAACCATATTCATTTGAACATCTGGCTGACATCCATCTTGTTTATGATCTGGCTAATGGTAACGGACTTGAAGCTCAGAGGTTGTACGCGCTAAGATTCCCCAATCGCCGGCTTCTCAACAATAGAACTTTTATGAATTCCAATAAGCACCTTCGGGAATACGGCAGATTTCAGACTCCAAGGCACGATGCTGGCAGGCCACGACAAGCACGAAACCCAGTAAGAGATGAATACATTTAAAATGTTATCGACGAGAATTCTGGTATGAGTACTCGACAAATTGCACGGGATTTGGATGTTTTCCATTCAACTGGCTGGAGGGTTTTACACGAAAACATGCTATACCCATATCATAACCAGCGTATCCAAGGTTTACTTCCGCGAGATTTCCCATAGCCCTTGCAGTTCTCCCGATGGATACCGCGCAACTGTACTAGGGATCCTGCATTTTTATCTCGTATTATTTTCACCGACGAAGCTAACTTTACATGCGACAGAGTAGTGGATTACCACAACGTTCATATTTGGGCACTAGAAAATCCACACATAATCAGACAATCTCGACACCAGGAACTGTTCAGCGTAAACATATGGGCAGGAATAGTAGGAGATACTTTAATTGACCTTTCATTTCACTGCGAATTTCAAATGGTGCCACATATTTAAACTTCCTACAGAACGAATTGCCTGCATTAGTGGAGAACGTAGCTTTACAAGTTCGTCAACAAATGTGGTTTATGTCATTTTCGAGTCATCGTCCGCGATTATTTAGATACAGTGTTTCCCAATCGGTGTTTTGGCAGAGCAGGTCCAATTGCTTGGCCCCCACGGTCCCCAGATTGCAATCCGCTGGACTTCTTTTTATGGGAACATGTAAAGAGCCTAGTTTATAATGCAGAACCAGTGCCTTCCATCGAAGTTCTTACTGAACGAATTATGGATGCCTTCCACACCGTAAGAAATACTCCCGGAATTTTAGAACGCGTACGGCAGTCTATGAGAAGAAGGGTGGAAGGTTGTATCGCAGAAGGAGGAGGGCATTTCCAGCACCTTTTATAAAAGTCAAGGTTCGTTAGGTTTCTTATTTTTTAGGTAATGTTAAAGGTAACTTGTAACTTAGATCACGAACCAAATAAGTAGCGTATTTTGTTTTCATTGTGATAATAGGTTCCTCCCTTTTGTTAAAAATTTTAATAAAATGTAGCGAATCACAAAAAATGATCCTACTTCATTTTTGATAACGGTCGCAGATGCGTAAAAATTACAGATGACAAAAAAAATAAAAACAAAACCAGCGGCGCACTACAAAAAAGTTTATGGAGGGGAAAAAGGGCTTGACCCATGAAAAAATATCTCCCTGTAGATTCTAACAATCACTCGGGATACTGGATGATGTGAACCCTAAAACGTAACCTATTTTCAAATTTGATCTCAAAGGGCTTGACACATGAAAAAATATCTCCCTGTGGATTCTTACAATCACTCGGGATACTGGATGATGTGAACACTGAAACGTTACCTATATTTCAAATTTGATCTCAATATCGCAAAAACTGAAAGAGCTATGAAGAAAAAAATAAAAAAATCTTGAAATTTTACGCTCTGTAGATCAGTAACAAAGCGTTTGCGAACACAGGTTTATGAGAAAAAAAAGTCTTATTTTGACCTGAATAATACGCCCCTGAAATCTTGATACTGAATTTTGAAACACCCTGTATAAACGTAGTGATGAGGTAAAACGTTTGATTCAATAACAAATAATAAATAAACACTACGGAAAAGCACAGTGTACAGATATGATTGAATTTTTTACATAATTATGTAATGGATGTGAAAAATGGTGGAAAAATAAATAACATTTATAAAATGAGTTAAACAGGTACAAGTACAATACAAAAAATTGAGTGTCAAAAATAGTTAATAAATTTCGACCTGTCAGTTTCACTGTCACTGTCGTCATCCAAGTTGACAATAATATTTTCTCTGGGCAACAGATCTTCATTCAAATATGATTTGTCTACTTTTTGTTCATGCGCTACGCAATTTTCCCAGCTTTTATTTGGAATATACTGCATTTATGAGTGAATCAAAGCTACCACAGATGAATTTAAAGTTGGCAAAACATTATTCCTCCTTACCGATGCTTTCAGCTCATGCCATATGTGTTCAATTGGATTGAATATGCATTGGTAAGTCTTGCCACTGTATGACCCATGTCTTCTGCCAACGTGTCACAATAATATTGTTTTTCTATTGAAAATTATTTTATTATTTTCAGCAATTGTTTTTTTTTACAATTATCTTCCAAATACATATTATTTTCATGCATATAGTTTTGAATGGTAAGTTTTGTGTCATTTGAAGACGGAACTTTATTTAACCTTCTACTGTGGTAGCTCGCATTATCCATCACGATTCCACTATTTTGTGGTATATTAGCCAGAAGTTTTCGTCTTCGAATAATTCTGCCGTAGGATCGTTGTGATAGTCAATAGTCAACACGGGTGGCCTTCATATTTTTGGCTGATAAAGCCAACCTCTATCTGGAACTTCAAACCACGTCTCAGTCAGATAAAAAATATCCCTCCCACCCTCTTTATATTCAAGGATTTTAATTGAATATTCGGTTTATAATTTGTTTTTTCATTTTTAATCCGTTTTGTGGAATGCATTTTCTTAGTCAGCAACACTATTCCTGTGTCACCTTTTTTTAAACTTTGTATCATGATAGGAACCATTTGTTCCCTATACATGTCATATACTTTTCGAAGAATTATATCCACATCATACACGTCAAGTTTCTTACTATAGGCTTATTCACAATGTCTTTACTGGCCTGCTTGTTAAGGCTGTAGCTTCCTTCACTGCCCTAAATTTTGATAGTCCACGTTCCAAAATATTCACCAAAAGGTGAATCATACCTTCAGTTTCAGTAGAAAAAAGCGTGTGGTTCAAGAAAACCAGGGAGAACAGCTAGATATACTGCTGTATTTTGAAGGTGAGCATAACCATATTAATTCGCGAATAGACTTTTTTGAAACATTGTATTATTTTTTTGAAAATTCTGAATGTAGTTTGAAAAATGTAGCCGATCAACTAGGTGAAAGATTTTCCAAAATCCAACGTACTTTGAAGAAGAACTACTACAACCCATATGAGTTCAAAGAGAGACTCATAAGAGGAAAAGCTGTAATTTTGCCAACAGATGATTATTCCAATTATTTAACTAAAATATTATGGACTGATGAGTGATCTTTTTCTAAGGCAGGAGTTTTCAATAGAAAAAATCGAAGGTTGTGGGAAAAAAAAGGACATCAGGAAAAGATTGGTAAATAAATAATAGTTTAAAAAAACTAAAAAACACGCTTTTATAGAAAACGAGACAAAAAAAATAGAAAAAAAAATGTATTTTATTTTAAAAAAAGCGTGGGGTGCATGGTATCGCCTCGGTGTGTAATGTACTATATAATTATTGATACCATGCACCCCACGTTTTTTTTTAAATAAAATAATTTTTTTTTCTATTTTTTTAGTCTGGTTTTCTATAAAAGCATGTTTTTTAGTTTTTTTAAACTTTTATTTATTTCCTACTTTTTAGTGTGGTTTATTCATAAAAGCGTGTTTTTTTAAGTTTTTTTAAACTATTATTTTTATAATTTTTTTGCAAATTAAAAAATTGAATAATCTTATCAAATCAGGTAATCATAATCTCCGACCCCAAAAACCCCCACATACCAATTTTGAATAGGATCAGACCAAAATCACAAATATCGGCCGCCATTTTAAAGCCGCCATCTTGAATTTTCCAATTTTTACAAAAGAATCATAATATTCGACCCCAAAAACCCCCACATACCAATTTTGAATAGAATCAGACCATAATCACAAAACTCGGCCGCTATTTAAAAGCCGCCATCTTGAATTTTTCAATTTTTACAAAAGAATCATAATATTCGAGCCCAAAAACCCTCACATACCAATTTTGGATAGAATCAGACCATAATCACAAAACTCGGCCGCCATCTTGAATTTTTTATTTTCACCTAAGAATCATAATATTCGACCCCAAAAACCCCCACATACCAATTTTGAATAGAATCAGACCGTAATCACAAAACTCGTCGACCATTTTGGAGCCGCCATCTTGAATTTTCCAATTTTGACAAGAGAATCATAATCTTCGACCACAAAAACCCTCGGATACCAATTTTGAAGCGAATCGGACCATAATCATAAAACTCGTACGCCATATTGGAGCCACCATTTTGTTTTTTCTCCACACAAAAATTTCTTAATGCATTGTCACCGGAATGATGTACACCTGCCAAATTTCAAATCATTCGGACGTCTGGAAGGGGTCAAAATCGCGCCCAAAGGAGTCGGTTACAAACAAACAAACATACAAGTGAAGCTGATATAAAGCGTGTAAAAAATAAAGAAAATAGGAAGAAAAACTGTAAGCGTTTGGTGCGGAATTTGTTGGCCCTATATTTTATGATTGAATATTACCAGGAGTTACCTATCAAGAAATACTCATCCTAGAAAAAAAAATATTATTTTACAGAATTTTTCGGAAGCCAGTATGATTTGAGGCAATATGGGACAACCCCGCATAGTGTCCTACCCGTTCAAGAATATCTGAATAATGTATTCCCAATATGGATAGGAAATAATGGAAGTAGTAAATGGCCACCTAACAGTCCGGACTTGACCCCTATTGAATCATTTTTCCAGGGATCTCTAAAAGACATTGTTAATGATAATAATGATATTCAAATCAATAAAGACACTATTCGACTTGAAATAGAGAATCTGAATGTCAATAATGAAGCAACTTCCAATGCACTTCCCAAGTAGCACAGAGTCATAAAATTAACATAATGACTTCTTATAACGTCTTAAAGACCACGTATTTGTAATGTTTTAGAACCAAAAAGTTAATGTGCGTTTTATAACCTTTAGGCGTCGCTATGACGTCGTGTAGTAGATATAACGAGAGTACAATAAAGAATTCTCAAGATGAAGTTGTAATGTGGTTTGTATGTAAATAAATTGTATGTGTCGTTAAGTAGAACTTAAGAGCAGTTGCTGTGACGTTATTATGACTATGAACATATGTGGTTCTAATGAATAGATTTTTGAAACGTTTCCACGACTACATATTGTACTCATGTAATGTAGTTTTATCAACTGATGAACTTTGGTCGTAATGACTACATTATGTATCTATGGTTAGATTATTTTTGTTGGTAATGTTATTTTTCTTGGTTAGGTATATTGTGTTTGTATGTGGAATATTCAGTTACATATGAATAATTAAAATGCCAAAACCAACATCCAATATGCCCTACAAGAGAACTGGAGCATATAGAAAAATTAAAAAAAAATATTAAGAGGAAGGGGTGCCTACCCCAAAATTAACTCGGTCTATCGGGACACTGCAAAAAAATTAAGTTCATCCAGTCCCAGATGAAAATGTACCTGGAACAAGTTCAGAACCAACCTCAGAGAGTATCACTGTGGAAAGTGCTTTTGAAGGAGAAAGTATGGATGAGGGTGATGAAGAACGCTTAGAAAAATGTTTCGTTTTCAAATAAAAATTGAGGAACTGGGCACTAGTTCACAAAATTCCGCATACTGCATTGAATGATCTGATGAATATTACAAAATCTTCAACACAAATTGGAAATTTGCCTAAAGATTCTAGGACATTACTGGAGAGATAAATACAAAATTTTCAAATATAACTGTTCAACATAACCTCTATTGGAAATGTCAGTTTTGTTTTGATTTTTGATAGCGTTACGACGTTATTTTGTAATAACGTTAAAACTTGCTACTTGTGGTCACAGCGACTACATTACAACTTCTTTATGTAAGATATTATGACGTCTTTGAGACACTCGTAAACTATTCTATGATAGTACATACCGGAGTAATTACAACTTTTCGACACTAGAAGGACGGCATCCATGTTTTTCGATTGATTGATAACATCATTCTGGTAGCCATATTGGAACAAAAATATTATAAATAAAAAATATGGGACCCTGGGTGTTATATCAATTCAAAAATCATTGGAGATGTGCTAATCAAGTATCTTTCGTAATATGGTCTACATATTTCAACGATTAATGAGAAAAATTGATGAAATATATTTTTTCTGAAATGAAAATAAATATTTATCTCTCTTCATTTTCGAGGCGCATGAATTTTAAGTGAGTAGAATTGGATTTTGATCGTAAAAATGGATTTGCTTGGTCACTAGAGTTTCAGAACAATTCTAAAAACACATTAAAGAATCATTTTTATCTCGATAACTATCACGGCCATTTGTTGTTAGGATGATCGGTGTAGGACATTATACCAGACTATCATGAACATGTAAAGAAAGACTGAATTATGTATTATATTATTATTATATAAAATCTTTTGATATGGTATACATATTGTAATACTATATTAGAAAGATTTATGACCTTCATGCATAATGATATAACGACTACACTAAGACCACAGAACGACGTAATAATAATATTCAATCCAACCCTTATGCGACTGCCTTGTATAAGTCTATATCGGCAAGTCATTACCACTACTTTATAACATCGATGTGACGTCGCAAGAGTGTGCCTTTCTGTCGTATTGGCATACATAGCGACGTCTCAGCATATTACAAGACATAAGTCATGGACTTTTGCGAAAGGTCTTGTAGACGTCTGTACAACCGAATTATGACATCTGTGTGCTACTTGGGTTATAAATATAAGAAGACGTTATTAATTATGCATTGACAATAATGATGAACACATTGAACATCTTCCATGAGTTATCATGTTATTTACATTTCCTAAATGTATCTATTTTTGTATAAATATTTGAACGTTTTCTTCCTCTCTGTGAACCATTTCGATTATTCCATTAAAGAAATGTCACTAAACAAACATAATATAGTTGTCATTTTCATAGCTTACTTTAAAAATGTTAACTTTCATAGGATAGGTTTTTACAGTACCAACTAGTCTAACTAAGTGATTCGACGTTTAATAACTCAAAAACGGTATAAGATAGGGTACATATGGTACTTTTTGAAATCAGGAAAAAAAGATTATTCAAAAACTTCAATAATATACGGGGTATGTATCCCTTTTGAAAAAAATAATATACTCTGAAATCTGCACGCTACTGTATTTTTGATGGCATTTTATCAAAGTTCATCATAACCACACAACTTTTACATTTACTTTTTTTTCTGTAGGCAATAATAACGATGATAAGGGGTGGGTGATTAGTGAATAACCCGGTACATGAACCCCTTTTGAAAAAAAGACTGTTTTTCATTTCAATAATAATTCATGTAATAATCTCTGCGCAATTGATTGTTTATCACCAAAGCATCCATGTATCCAAAGAAAAATACTTTTCATGTCGGAAATTCAACCGTAAAAATATCCTTCATAACCCCTTCTGTAAAGAATACCGCCTCATCATCTATTTAAATTTTTGTTTTTTTAAGACAATCCATCAAAATTGTTTTTATGAAAAAATCTGATTTTTCCATTCCAAAATGTTTGGTTTTGTTTTAGGAAATTACTGTTTTCATAAGAGAAATATAAAAGTAAAATGAGTTCAAAATGGAAGGAATTTCTATAAACTTGAGTACGTATATAAAAAAAGGATTCATTGCAGATAGCCTTTAAGCGGCAGATAACGTCGAAGAAGAAAAATGTGTTAAGATATCAGTGCATGCAATGAAGTTAGGACTTGTATACATGAATGATCCATTATTTTCAAATTCCATGTGGTTCAATGTTGTCTCAGTAAGTTTTATTTTACCCCGAGAAAGATCATTGTACTGGGTGATTCAAGGCAAGTTATCGTGGTAATGCAGGACATTGAAACTTCGAATTCGTGAAATGTGGGCCACCCTAGCATTCTTACTTTTGAACGACAATTAGTCTAATCAACAAGTTCAAAAACGTGTTAAATAGATATAAAGCTCCTAAAAATATGAGCGATAGCTCAATCGATTCGGAATGACGTCTAGGAACATGTTTTTTGAGGGTTTATTAGCACGTAAAAAATTGCGATTGTTATTAACAAAATAAGATTAAAAAAAGAAGGTATTTTGTTTTTCGTTAATAATTTCTAAAATAATGATATTTAAGGAATTATGAAAAAAGATCCTGAAAGAGGAGGAAATTTCCAATAAAAATACTTTTCGGAACTCTAACTCTATTATTAACTTTTTTTTTAAGCTGAAAATAGGGCTCCGCGAAGTCGTTACGGCATAGGCGCACCGTCTAAAAAGCCGTTATATCACCTAAAATCATTTTTTATAGTATTAAATAATAATTTAAAAATTTGAATAAATCATGGTAGAATCTAGACACTTGAACGAAAAAAAAACCTCGGTAAAAAAAAATTTTCATGTCGATTTTTCAAAAAGTTACACCATTGTTAATTAACTAATTTTTTTCCAATCACTGTTTGTATAAATTACGACATAAAAGTTTAAATAATTGGTCTATAAAATTTTCGCTCCGTGGACTCTTTTCATTTAGGTACTTAATAAATCGATGCAATTTTTTTTTATTAAAGTTCATTATTTTGTTAATTATAATTTTTTTAAATTAACAAAAAATGAAATTTTCAAAAAATGTTATCAAAAAAATTGTTTTTCAGTAATATCTTATTATTGCTGTTTTTGCATCTAATATAGGCAATAATTAACATTGGAAAAAAAAATATGTCATTTGTTAAGAAATTGTTTATAAACAAACAGACTATTTTGGGATTTTTGAGGTTCTTTTTTCACCATCTCATTGCATAGGTGAAATTATGAAATTATTTTATTCTTAAAAATCATCATTGATCTTTTTCAATGAATTAACAGAGAAATAATTTTTTTTAAAAATTTCATTGTTTATTAACTTAAAATTTTAGATAATTTAACCGTTATATTTTTTTCGAAAACTTCAGAAAATAACAAAAACAACTATGTATAACAAAGTATTGAAATTTTTATTTTTTATTTTTTACAGCATTGTTACATATTATATGATAATGAATTTTTTACCGAGGTTTTGAACTTGTTGATTAGACTATAAGTATTATAATGGTAAAAAATGGATCTAGAGATTTTGTAAGGAATCGATCGTCTGAAAACACAAAATGTTCGACCAATTGTCCGTTTATTCCACTATATTACAATTACAACACAATAAATGAATCAATTTCACGTGACAACTGCCCGACGGTAACTGACTCAGCTGATCAACCGAATAACTCATCAAATAAATAACTGTTTGTTTGAAGGTTGTAGACGATGTGGTAGCTTGATAACTATCGTTTCGGACGCCCATCGTCTTAATGGATTTAAGAGGTTTTCACGACGTTTCGAATGCTTGTATCTGCAATCGTCTTCAGGAGAATACAGTATTCAGGTGAATACAGTATTCACCTGAAGACGATTGCAGATACAAGCATTCGAAACGTCGTGAAAACCTTTCGAATCCATCAAGACGATGGACGTCCGAAAAGATAGTAATCAAATAAATAACTGACATCACGCCCGCGTGCGATACACTATAGCTTTTTATAGTCCCACCCCCTCCTGTTAACTGTAGAACAATCAGACGAAAATCGTTTCGAATGATATCACCGATACTACTTTTAATTAATTGTAATTGCTCGATAGATGGCACGGAGGGGCACATCAACTTAAAAATTTCAAATAGCATGGGGGGTCAAGTGACACATCGTTTAAAATATAACTCAATTCACTTTTCAACCATCTAGTTTTTTTTTAATTTCGTCAATACGTTTTCTCACAATATGAATTTGAAATGTCCAGTATTACAAAATAGATGGTTGAAAAGAGAATTGAGAATTATCTTTGTTTAGCGATGCACAGCGGAACTAATTCGATTTTGGTAAAGTTTTCGTATACGCTCCCAACTTTGTGAGAGGTTCAACAAAAAACCAAATAACCTTTCCTCAGAATTGCAGGTAATTATCACGGAACATTTGCGATCTACAGCCTCTCAAAGACGACCATTATATCGTGTACGTTTATTGGCGTCATACAGGTAATTTTTCTTCCGAGTTCGATTAGCTCCAGAAAGAACATCTTGTGAATAATTCCTCTTAAGCTCAGGTAAACAGTCAATCAGGGTATGTAGTTTTTATTTCATGTTTGATGAGATGAATTGGTCGATTTTTCACTCAGTTAATAAAAGTTATTTCCTGTGCGGTTATTAGGATGAACGTGCGTACATTTTCAACTTTCGTTAGACTTACAAAAAATGCCCTACGAGTCCCCGCCCTGAAAAAATATCTAATGGATAGCCTGAACTCTATAAAAACATATCAAACATTTTCTTGCTCATACTTGCACTTTTTTAAATATTTAATCAATTGTGAGCCTCTGCAAGATTGTTTCAAAAACGCATCAAATATATGTTGACCCACAATGAATTAACACCTCATCATTTTGTGAAAAAATTGATTTTTTTGCTAGAATGTGACTGCCTGTACTAAAACAATATTTTAATAGATTTTCGGTATTGATTTTGCTAATTAGAGTGAAATATTCAAAAAGTCATTAAATTCCTTCCATTATTCAAATCATTTGATCTAATACCAAAGATACCCCTTTTGAAACCAACCCCTTTGCGACAAATTTTTCTATGGTTCTCGTGAGCTTTGAGATCAATTTAGCAAAAAGAAGGCTTAAATCTGATTTTATTGTTCAACCACCCCTTCTAAATACGACTCCTATGTGACACTTTTCTTTTATATTTTTCCCATGATTCTCTTCAGCTTTGGAAGCAATTCCACGCCCGAAAAAAACGCTCGAATATGATTTTTTTTTCGAACCACTCCTTCTTAAAACCACACCTCTGTGACAAGTTTTTTTAAATATTTTTCCCATGGTTCTCGTCAGCCTTGAAAACAATTCCGCGAAAAAAGAGACATTACTCTGATTTTTTTGTCCAACCACCCCTTTTAAAAACCACTCCTTTGTGACAAGTTTTTTTTTCAATTTTACCACGATTCTCGTCATCCTTCAGAGCAATTCGTCGGAAAAAAAAATCAAAACTTTTTTTTTTCAACCACCCCCTCCTACAAACTACCCCTTTGTGACATTTTTTTTTCAAATTTTTTTCATGTGTTTTAACACCCAAAGAGGCGATTAAACAAAAAAACTCAATTAGTTCTGTTTTTTTCGTCATGGGGACCACTGTGCGATGTGCCACTGACCCCCTATGTTATTTGAAATTTTCAAGTTGATGTGCCATATATCGAGCAATCACGATGTTTTTCAATTCAAAGAGTAGTACCGGTAATGTCATTCAAAATAATTTTAGTCCCGTTGTTCTATGTGGAACCTTTCAAAAGTTAACAAGGAGGGGGAACTATAAAAAGCCGCACTCGCATTTGTGATTCCGTAGAACAACCATAGTTAAAAGAAAAATTGAATTACCTCTTCAACGATGTGCTACTCGACCTCTATGCCTTTCGAAATATTCAAGTTTATGTGCCCCCAGCGCCCTCTGTCGAGTAATTGTAATGTATTTTCTCTCAAAAAGTTGGACCGATAATACCATTATATATTTCATGTCTCATTGTTTAACATCAAACTGTTCAAAAGTTATCGAGGTAAGGGTACCATTCAGATCCGCACTTATACTTGACATTTCGAATGCATATTGTGAAAAAACTTTTGAACGAAATTCGAAAAAAATTAAATGGTTGAAAGGGAAATTGAATTACCTGCCTAACGATGTGCTACTTGAACCCCCATGCTATTTGAAATTTTTAAGTTGATATCTATCTATCGAGCAATCACAATATGTTTAATTTTGAAAAGTAGTATCGGTACTATCATTCAAAATGGTTTGTTTCCCATTGTTCTATGTCGAACCGTTCGAAAGTTAACAGGGGGCGGACTATAAAAAGCCGCACTGTATATAGCCGTCAGCCACACGACTGAACATTTCAGAAAGGTCAGTAAACTTCCGAAAATGGCAACAAATCTTTCCGTATGCATCACAGCCACCTGCTTCGGGTTATTTACATTGGACATTCCAATATCTTTGTCGGAGGCATGTGACCATGGCGGTGGCGTAGTATATCAGTAATACTGCCCCCTTCCCTCCGATTTTGATCATAATTATCAAAAGCCATGATGCGGATCCTCTCTTTTCAGATGAACAACCTCGCTATTGTGCATGCCTCCTGGCATCGAATGGCATAGGCTTCTACTCATTTGTTGAAATAGTCCATGGCAAAAAGATTGTATTCGTTTCCATCGACGGTCACAGAAAATGGTCCAGCTACATCAATGGCAATCTGTTCCAATGAAGCACCTACGTTGTATTTCTCCATTTCTCCCCTGAACCTTCAGTAGCGCCGCATTCCGGATATTTTCTGCACCAGCTTTCTACATCTTTTTGATATCCAACCCGGTAGAATATCTGCTTGATCTTGTCCAAATTTTCATTGACTCCCAGATGTCCTTCTGATTTTCCTTCATGAATTTCCCTCAAGACTTCACTTATCCTCTAACAGGGAAATTGACGACCTTCCATCAGCTGACTCCCATACCTATTTGAGTAGTCCATTTACCACAACCAAGATATCCCATTGTGCTAACACTGCCTTGAAGATGGGATCTCTGCCCGAAATATCTCTCCAGTATGATATTTCCACTTCAAAAAGTCCCCAGTGTTTGGATCGGTTTCTTGGTCTTGTCTCATGTGTAGTAGTCCAGTCACCCTCAGGTAACAATCTCGTTCGTCTGATGTCGACAACTCCATGAAATCTTGTTTTATGACTTTGCTTGGATGCTCTAGAATACAGTCCTTCAGATGAGACATCTGTATTACTCTTTGGTCGTTCTAGGCGATGTTCAGTAGTTCGTCTTTTCACTGATGAGCGGATTATCAGTAGTTTTTCTGACCCTGTTGATTTGGATTAACGTGGAAGCTTCGTTTTCACTAACCGATGTATTGGCCCCCACATCTGGGACAGTTTTCCCTCCACCCTCCTGGCGATCCTGTCCTCGTAGGAGGTGAGAAGTAACCCAGAAATCTTTCTGGAAATGTCTGCCTACTACCACATCTGAAACAGTTTGTCCTCGTGGGTGAGTAAGAACGTGGGGTTGTCCTCCAAAGTGATGACAAACGTGGTGATAACTTGCACCCTGCAATCTCTTTGGATATAACCGCTCCTTCCACACCTGAAGCACCTTGTATGATGTATGCGATATTATTCCGGGATTTCAGTTCCTCTAATATTCTGAGCATCTGTGTTATGTTGTCACTCAGTTTCTCTTCCTGAAGCGGTTCTTCAATAGATACCGCTCTCTCTGAAGGCCACTTCCACTTCCAGGAACGAAACAAAGTTCCACTGCATTTTTTATAGTTTGTTAACCTCACGGTCTTTTATATTTCAACACGACAATGAATATATGTTCTGTTCTTTGAAATATCCCGGGGATTCTGCGTAGGGCAGCTGGATTAGTCTCTAGACGTCTGCATCAAACTCCTGTAGACATTCACCAGATTTCTATACTCGTGTTTTCAATTAAGCCCCGTTCAATCAGAGACGTAGCTAGGGGTAGACCAGGCCAGGGGAGCAACCTTCAGGAGGACGTATTTTGTAGACCAAACAACAAATGAACAAACTCGTGTTGTGTTGTTTCCCTTCCTATATAATAGTAAAAACTACTTTCATGCTTAAGCTTGAATTGATTGGACTTTCAGTGTTGTTCCGTTTCTCTTCCTAGAAAATAAGTAATGGGTGGCAGCAAAATGCATATCTTGCCAGGTGGCCCTACTACGACTCTGTGTACAACTGTTCTCTAAGTTGGCCGCCGTACCTCAATTTCAGAGCACCAACCAGTCGCCATACTTGCTGGTCTTCAGGGATTGCCCGTAACATTGCCGCAGCTTCGAACTATTCACGGTATAGGGACCATGATGACTGCCCATCAAAAGTAGGTGATTTTACGGAATTGTGCGATGTAGCAACGCTGAGTTATTCTCGCACCGCCCACACTTCCTTCTTTACTGCTTCTCGGTTGGGCACCGGTGGCTGGTCGGGTTGACGAGAGCCAAGCAACGTCGGGCGCGTTTAGTACTTGGATAAGTGATCTTCTGATCACGAAGGTGAGTGTTAAAATGCCTAAACAACTGTAGCATAGTGGTATATTCGCAGCTGCAGGCGTCTTATCAATGAGCACGAGATAAGACGATAGATATTGTGTCCTTCGGACGTTAAGATGGCGGTCCCGAGTTCATAGTTGTTGAGCTCGTTGAAGAACCCTACCTCTGAAACAACAGAGGATTAGGCGGCAAAATTTCCGTTTGGGGGGAGTGTGCTCACGGCTTCGATGTTGAGCTCCTTCTCGGACTGCCTTGACTTATTTTTTTATCTCAGTGTCAGTTTCTTTCACCAATTTCCAGATGATTTCGGTCCCAATTCTATCAACATATCCCTTCAGACCTACGATTTGCCCTTCGGTTTTCTGGATAATCTGTTCGAGAAGTGTTTTCTGTTGTTCTTATTGTTTCATCTCCTCTTGTTTTTTCATGTTCTATCGTCCCTCCTTGTCTTGCTCCTCTTTCCGTCGACGTTTCTCCTCCTGCTGTACAATCATTTCCAATATAATGTAACTAATAGGAGAGGTTCATTATTTCAATCAAACCTTGGGTAATTTTCATATTGTATAAATTTGAATGTGTGACATGCAGTCGTAGATAGTCACAAAGTAAATTTTTCTCTCTACAATCAATGAATCTTAGTTATTTATCATCTCTCTTGAGAGCGTATTGTGAGATTTTGTGAATCAATTGAGGAATTTATATGCATTATTACATGAAGTGTTGATCTATTCAGCAACTACAAATGATTTATATTTTTTGGTTTGATATATTGAACAAAACAGCAACTGTGAGATTTTTTTTTAACTTCAATGAGTGCATATATTTCCCAACAACGAATAACTCAACTGTTCATTTTGAATATCAATTTTGTTTTTAGGATTGATGAATAAATATATATACTTACATAAGTTGGTAGCGCTCCTTTCAACAGTCTCTTAGAGCAACTAAGAAAAACGAAGCAAGCACAACAATCCATCAACACACATCTGCTTGCCATCAGCTTCAATCCATCTCCCAAGCTCTTTCTCATCTTTAATAAAATATAATCAATATGGGGTGCTTTTTTGGGCTAATATTCCGATCATTTTCCACATGGTATTTTCGTACTTTTGCCTGCTGAACACAATTCTGAAATCCAAACCTGGCCCTCTATATTACATTCAGAGACAGTTCTCTCTCCTTTATTCGGGATGATGAATAAAATAATTTTTGATTTCATACATTCATAACCTCCATAAGTTGGAAGACACATCGTATTAGTATCCAGAATCCTATGACTTTGTACGTTAAATTTAAATTTAAATTTAGAATACCCCATTTTGAAGGGTATTCAATTGTCTATTCAGCCATATCTATTTTTCTGAATTTCGTTCATGCGTCATAAAAAAAATTATTTTCAAAATTCTAAAAGGTATCACGTATAGTATTGAATTCGCTGTATATTAAATGCACCTTAAATTTTTTGGTTCATTTACCAACTGTTGTTTGTCTGACATGACAGTGGAGAAAAAAATTGTATGTCCTCCGTGAACTTGCAAAAGAGAAATCGTTTTTCAGTTGATGTTTGTGTTTCTTGTTCAGTATCATTTCCATACAATAGGCTGATAGTTCTAGCAATGTCTCATTTGACTGAACGTCAAAGAATAGAAGTGTTAATAATGCTAGGATGTGGGGACAAAACTAGAACCCAGAAGAATGTACGTGAAGTGTTCAATGATAAATATCGTGATCATCACATTTCTCAATATACCGTTAGTAGAATATAAACAAAATTTCGTGAATTTGGGACTGTCAAAAATAGTCCAAAACCAGGCAGGAGTTAGTGATTCACGATGGAAAGAAATTTGATATTTTGGTAGACATCGAGGAGAATCCACATAAACCTCCCGACTACTTGCCGCCGATTACTAAATAAGTCAGAGTTCAATATTGCGTGTTTTTTTAAGTGAAAAGTACACCACTCTTATAAAGTACAATTGGTACATGAACTCAACGAAGACGATCTAGATCGCAAGATTCAGTTTTGCGGAATAATGGAAGCCGCAGCGGGATCCATCGTTTAAATAAGTATATTGTTTTCCGACGAGCAAACTTTTTTTTGATGGAACCGTCAACAGACAGAACTGTCGATATTGAAGCCAAGAAAATCTCCATTGGATGATGGAGGTCAACTCTCAATATCTCAGAAAAGTTAATGTTTGCAGGGACTATAAATAATCAAATAATTGGACCATATTTTTTCAACGAAACATGAAACTGTGAACGTTACTTTACGAGTTTTTGAATAATTTTTCAGTTCCAACGCTGTAAGTAATTTTTCCAGATAATGACAATCCGAATCAAATGGATAGGAATATCTGGTATCAGCAAGATGGTACTCCACCACATTTTGCAGCTGAAGTTCGTGCATATCTGAATGAACTTTTTCCCAACAGATGGATTTGTAGACGAGGTGCAATATAGTGGCCTGCCCGTTCTCCCGACATGACACCGCTTGACTACTTTTTGTGGAGTTACCTGAAATCCAAAGTGGACGTCAATAGACCAAACAATATTGAAAGTTTTAAAATCAGAATTAGAGAAGAAATAGAACATATTATATTACTACCGAAAACTTTCAAGAAGTTGTAGATAACTGTCAGGAACTCCTTTACTATTGTCAAGAAACAAACGGCTTTCAGTTTGAACATTTGGTCTGAAATATTTCATTATAAATTTGTTACTAGCACATTTGATTGTTCACGTTATAATAAATGATTTGAATAACACAATATATTCAATTTTTTTTAGGACGCATGAACAAAATTCACAACAGATATGGCTATATAGACAATTAAATATCCTTCAAAATAAGTTATCACTTAGCCCCCTATTTCATTAAAAAAAATTGGGGAGGTGGCTGTCACGTTGAGGGGTGTGAAGAACGGAGGAGGTTTTTATGTCACAGAATGTCTTTTCAAAAATATAAATCGATGTGATTCAGGGTTTTTCTTGAAAATGGCTAATAACATAGAAAATGAATTTATCCGTTACATATGGTGCTCACTGTATATTAACAGGAGTGACCTATCAAGAAATACTCATCCCAGAAGGAGAAAATATTATTTTCCAGAATTTTTTGGAAGCCGCTGGTAAGTGAAAAGATTATGATATGACCTCCTCTTAGAGAAATTAGAGTAGTCGATTAGGAAAATACCTCTTAACTTATTCTTATCATACTTAAGTCGCAGACAACAAATCGTGAAAATAAATGCCACAACATCAAACCTCATAAGCATTACACATGGGGTACCTTCGGGGCTATGTTCTTGGACAATTACTTTTTATCATTCATATTAATAATATTTGTCAGCACGCGTCACACAACACTGCTACCATGCTCTTTGCAGACGATACTTCGTTATCAAATACTTCATCTGGCTTTCTTATTAACCCAGATATATAAAAAAAACTCATTGAATAGTGCTGAAAATTGGTTTACTGCAAATGCCTTGCAACTCAACGCTGATAAAACCCAACAGCTGATCATTTCGAACAAAAGCGCACTGCAGGGGCACAGAAAATCTAGTCACAAAAAAAGGCCGTCCGAATTCTAGCCGGTGTAGGCTTCAAAGAAAGTTGTCGTCCGGTATTATTGAAATTGAGAATCATGCCTCTACCATGCATATACAGGGTGAGTCAGAATACTCAACAAATTAAGAGTATCTGCAGTTTTTCAAAAAAATTATTTCAGACCTTAACTCTTATCTAAGTGGAGTATTAGGAATTGGAGGTTAAGTTTGTTTGTCAGTTGATCTGTCGAAATAATCATATGCAAGAAAGTATGGTAACATATCAGTGAATCCACGACATCGATTCGATCAAATAATATGATGAATGAAAAAATGGAGTTATCGGTCTCATTCTGACTCACCCGTACTATGTTTCCGATTCACCCAACATTAAAAAATGTGCAGGAGGTTGACACATATTCCGATATGTTGTAAGAAATTAGCATTATGCGATTATTGCACATAGTAAATTATGTCTCTACTAAGGACATATCTTCAGTTTTTCTCAATTATCTCAGAAACCTCCACTTTTAGGCACATGGAATTGACTTTAAGGTTGACTATCGATGAGCCGAACTGATGTCAAACGCTCATTTGTCCATTCCTTATCCCAAGAAAATATGAAGGAACATATGACCACATACCATCGTAACTACGCCACTGGTTTACGAAAATTATAACTTCAATTCAGCACGTTGATGAACCTTGATTAGTGTACCAGGTCAAATTTTTTCCCTCGGGAATTTTGGAGAAAACAAATTAAATTAATTTCCCACCATTCCAGGGGACACAATTATGTTAATGTATTGAATTGTGGTCTGTCTCATACGGAGAACGACTGAGTAAATATGAATAGATTATGCTAAGATTATCAATGTCCGTTCTCGAATTCATTGAATTAGGTTCTTTGAAAATTTGTGTCATTTCGAGAAACGTTCTTTTTTTTACATTAGATTCATGTTCCAAGATATTCACATTATCATAATCTGGGTTATGGTTCAAAGCCATGGTGTGATGAGCTAATGAACAAGTTTTTTTAAAATTTCTAATATCGCTTTTATGGGAGGTAATTCTGTCTTTCAATTTCCTTTTGGTTTGGCCAATGTACTTCTTTTCACATTGAGAACAAGGGATACAATACACCAAGTTCGAATTGTCTAATAGAGGATCTTCATCTTTTAACTTTGAAAAAATCCTGTTCAATACAATTTGGTTTTTATACGCTATTTTGATGTTAGGAATCTTGGAAAATAATTTGTTGAATTTATAGTTTAAAGATTCTATATGTGGTAAGGTAAGATAAAACGTTGGTTCCAAAATGTTATTAGAATTAATTATATTATTATTATTATTGTTGTTATTTGGATGATCAATAGCAATGGAAGACCTACTGAAAATCAGTTTATAAACAAGGTTTCGTGGGTATCCACTATTAATGAAAAGTTGCAAAAGTTTTTTTAAATTGATTGTTCTTAGTGAAGTGGGACTTGTTTTGATTACTCTATCTTTCATGCACAAGACCAGATTTATCTTTTGTCTGTGTCGATGATATGATTCGTAATGTAAGAATCTTCCTGAAGCACCTGGTTTGGTATACCAGCTGGTGATTAGAGTATTGTCTGCCCTTCTGATTAATTTTGTATCTAAGAAGTATCCCCTTCTGTGTCAGTATTCACCTGAAGACGATTGCAGATACAAGCATTCGAAACGTCGTGAAAACCTTTTAAATACATTAAGACGATGGACGTCCGAAACGATAGTAATCAAGTTACCACGTCGTCTACAACCTTCAAACAAACATTGATAATCTTAGCATAATCTATTCATATTTACTCAGTCGTTCTCCGTATGAGACAGACCACAATTCAATACATTAACATAATTGTGTCCCCTAGAATGGTGGGTATTGAATTTTTCACTTTGTCAAAAAAAAACACTTTTTCTAAAAAACTCATATTTTCTCTGGCAGTCTCCTTATGAGACATACCAAAATCGTTTCAATTAACATAAGTTGGTACCCTGTATTTGTTTGGTGATATTATTTATCACCGCATTGTATGTTGGCAACAGGTCTTAGATCTATTTTTCATACTTGTCAATTGTCAACTTCATATACTTCAATAATCATTCATTTTTCATTTGTCACCACTGCCTCTTGAATCCAACATGACCTCCATAAGAGCCCATTTGGAATTTTAAAATGTTTATACACTTATGTTTAAGTAATCTTGATCAATTTTGATCAAAGTTTCAACTATATATGACTTTACCAAGAGTGTTGTCTGTTGTGACATGGTATTTTATAAATTGCTGCAAGTGAAAGGGATTTTTAAGCTCACTTTTGTAAGTACACATATGCCTATTTGGTTTTCAAATCTTATAATGTTCAATGTAATTCATTGTAGAGCTCCTGATGAAGAGACAATAAATGACTCGAAAGCTTGAATAGAAAAAAGAGTACACTTTTTTTCCATACCCCTGTTGACTGCATACCCGAAGTTAAAAAGGATTCTTCTATATATATATATATATATATATATATATATATATATATATACCCGAAGTTAAAAAGGATTCTTCTATATATATATATATATATATATATATATATATATATATATACTAGCGGACCCGACAGACGTTGTCCTGTCCAAATTTATATGTTCCCTAAAATGTTTTTCCCGAAAATTTTCCCGTTATCCCGTTATCCCATTTTCCTGTTACCCCTTTGTGTCTTTACCCCGTTATCCCGTTTTCCCATTATCCCCTCATCACGTCATCCCGTTATCCCGTTCTTTCGTTATGCCCGTTATCCCGTTTTCCTGTTATCCTATTTTTTCTTCATCCCATTATCCCGTTTTCCCCTTCTCCCCTTATCCTGTCATCCCGTTATCCCGTTTTTTCGTTATCCCGTTATTCCCGTTATCCCGTTATCCCGTTTTCCTCTTATCCCGTTTTTTTTTCGTTATTCCCTTATCCTGTCATCCCGTTATCCCGTTTTTTCGTTATCTCGTTATTCCCGTTATCCCGTTATCCCGTTTTCCTAAAAAAAAATAAAAAATAGGGGTTGATCGTAGAAGGGTGAATTTTTTCATTGTAAGTCATGACAAAATAAAAATAAAAATTTCGCCAAAAAAATTGGGGTTGCTCGTAGAAGGGTGAAAATTTAGGGTTGTATGTATTTTCCAATGTTGTATCATAAAAAAATAAAAACAGAAAATGTTGTCTGAAAAATAAAAAATAAAATTGAGGGGTAGACCACCCTCAATATTTAGGGGGATGATTTGTGAATCCAAACCATCCAGGGCGCCACCCAAACGCATACACAAAAATTTATTCAAATCGGTCTAGCCGTTTAGGAGGAGTGCAGTGACAACACACGTACAGTAGAATTAATAAAGTATAATATATAATATATATATATATATCAAAATTTAGATGTGAAAATCGAAACTTGATTTGAAACCAAACTAAACCATTATTCGAAGTGGATTATATCTTGTTTGAATTTAGGTACTATCATTTTGTTTGCGATTGTTCGAAGAAAGAAATTGTTTATACCTACCGCAACAATAACCATTGACAATTTTATACTGAAAAAATCAAAATTCCTAGCTTTCCTGCGGCAAAATGTTATCGGTTAATGTTCAGTTATGTTTTATGAATGAATAAATTCAGTTCGTAAAAGTAGCATTCAACGTTTTTTTTTAATTATCAAAGTTGCCGTTGTGGGAGCGTATACAAAAAAGTATTTTTGTAGATGATTCACATACAAAGAGATAAAGAGTCCTCGAATAAAAAACAGATCTGATACCTCATTCAGTTTAATACGAACTTCTCCAAATTTAATAAGTCATGCATCAATATGTGATCAGAATTATTCTTCTTGATTATCATTGAAAAAAGTAAATGTCATCCACTTTTTTTATTATTCAACAATACATTCGTATATAGTTCTGAAAGTTGCCGGAAATTCCAAAGGGTGATTCTAATCACTACTATTTTTTTGTCAAATAAATTTGAAATTTGTTCTGTGGAAACGATTGAGTATTCTAAATCAGTGAGAATTTCAAAGAAGGAATCAGCACCTCAAATTTTCGACTTCTATATTACTAAACAGAAAAAAAAATTATGATATTAAAAGAATTAAAGAAATGAGGCTCATTCTCATACATATATGTATCAACAAAGAAGCGTCTTCGACTTGACCGTAAAAATTTATAACGCACGCAAATTCGAATTCTTCGGCAATACCTGACACACGTAAGTATATAGCTCATGATGATCGCATCTTCTTCGCGAATACCAGCGTGCAAAATAGCGGGGAGGGGGATACTATAAGTATATCGACTTCTTCATGGCAAACTCCAAGTATTGCATGTACTGTGACATCTCCAAAACTTTGCCAAATTGGAGCAAGTGGAAGATTCAGAATTTTATCAGACCGCTATAATTTCAGAATAATTGTAAGAATAGGGGGTAAGTTCTCTGTTCATTCATTTGATAGATGAACAATTTTCGGTGTTTTGCCTCCCTTGTAATCGAGATATAGAGACTTCAACGAGTGTCAATAACAGTAGTGGTGTGAAAATATAATTTTCACAGTCGCGGTCGTACCCGGCTCAGTTTCTCCTAGAATTTTGGTAAGTGATTGTGTTTTTACGTTTCATTCGATGAATTGAATTTGGGTGTTTTGATTTTTTGTTTATACTTTTCCATAAAAAATTATTGAGGCAAGATTCACTTCCAGTAAACATACATTCTTTTGGGGATTTTTTACTTTCGAAATAATGTTTGATTTTCCGTTTTTTATTTTTGACAAATGGAATTGAAATGGATGTATTTAGAAACCGGTTCCATTTCCAATATTGAGCAAAGAATTACTATATTTTCATAATATCCATTTTTACAATTATTCGATTTGAGCAAATCTTCATGTGGGAACAATAAAATTCAAAAATTGGAAAAACCTCATGAGTTGTGAACCCTTAACATCCACTAGCTTTCCATTGCAATTTAAAATAAAGCATATTTTTGAAAAATGATGATACAAAATATTGAAAAATATCTGAAGTATGAAAAAATTTTGAATATATATATATATATATATATATAAGAAAAAATTATCTGCTTGTTCTCCAAATATTAATTTGACCTCTATGAAAGTATTGAGTGACTAGAGTATATTACTTATATTTATTTAGAATTTTTATTCAAAACACTCGAGGATTTGAGGTCAATTGTTTATATCTTGAGCCGGGAAATAATTCGGATTTCAGATCCAGTGATTCGTTGTATTGTTATTGAGATCTGGAGACTTTAACGAGTGTTAAGAGCAGTAATTAGGTTGAAGTACAATTTTCACGGTCGCGGTCGTTTTATGAAAATAATTTGGTGACTTCTAGTAAACATACATGTTTTTGTGATTTTCTACTTTTGAAATAATGTTTAATTTTCCGTTTTTATTTTTGACAAATGAAATGAAAATGGATGTATTTAGAAAATGTTTCCATTTCCAATATTGAGCGGAGAATTACTATATTTTCATTATTTCCATGTTTTACACTATTTTGGTTTCTGAATTGCTAAGTAACCCAGCAGAGCAACAATTATTCGATTTGAGCAAATCTTCATGTGGGAAAAATCAAATTCAAAGATTGGAAAAACTCCATTGGTTGTGAACCTTTACCACCACTAGCTTTCCATTGTAATATAAAATAAAGCATATTTTTCGAAGATGGATGATACAAAATATTGAAAAATGTCTAAAGTATAAACAAAATTACATTCCTAAAAATAAATTTGCTTGCGCTAAAAGATTTTGAATATGAGAAAAAAATTACCTGCTTGTTCTCCAAATATTATTTTGACTTCTATGAAAATATTGAGTAAATAGAGTATACCTATATTTCCTTTTGTGGAAACTGACGTTGAACTTTTTTGAAGACATATTTAGAACTTTTATTCAAAACACTCAAGGTTTTGAGGTCACTCCCCTGGCAATTGTTTATATCTTGAGCCGGGGAATAATTCAGATTTCACATCCAGTGATTCGCTGCTATTGTTATCGAGATCTGGAGACTTTAACGAGTGCTAAGAACAGTAATTAGGTGGAAGTACAATTTTCACGGTCGCGGTCGTTTTTCGGTCTTGTTACCTTCAGTTCCAGTTCGCGCATCATTTAACTTTGTTAGTACATAGAAAAAAATTGGAATTTCCAAAAATATGTTTTTTGCATATATGACAATTATAAATAGGAATTTATCACACTCAATATTTTGTCCAGTTGGAAATCTCACCGTGTTTATCTGCCTGTTTACCTGATTGTCCATCACAATCAGTTTAGGGACAAGTGATAAGATATTTACAATTTTTTTTACTTCAACCTTTGAGTTGTTAAGTATTCCACCAGAGCCATATTTTTTTATTAGAGAAATTCTTAATTCTCCACATGAAAAATCAAATGAGAATTGGAAAAACTTTTTTGATATGGAAACCGCAAACATATTCGATTCTTTCACGAAACGAAAAAGTGGAAATCGAGAAATATTATACCCTAAAATAAAATATAATCCCACTACTTTTTGAGTTCATACAAATCATTGAAGGGCAAATAATGAGTCAAAATATACCTATGAAACAAAAAGTACTTATAGAAATCTCTCCTAACTTGGGGTCCATATTTTCTTTCCTACTTATTTCGGATTAGACAGGTATCAGTCACATGCATTTTTTTATATATGGCATGGATTTATTCTGAGATTCATTTTTATGAGCCTATAAATATTACAAAAGCTTGTGAGCCTCCACTCTACCTACTTTCTATTGCTATATGGAAAGAGCACAAATTCAGAATGAGTGATGAAAAATATAAAAAATATATGAAGTAAATTAAAATGCCTGAATTACAATTTTTCTTAAAGCTAATATGTTTAAGAATATGTTCATTTATACATAAATTATTTCGACATTTGCCATTTTTTTATGTTTGAATGTTGCCAATTGAAATACAATTTTTAATTCATATTTGAGTAACATTTTGAGAAAAGCAAATAGCCCGCAGGATCATCAAACATTCTTTTGAATGCAGTATTACCTAGATTTCTTTGGTGTAAGCTGACATTGAAATTCTGATAAAATGAGACACAGACAGAATTTTTTTCAAAAGCTGTTAAAGATTCAGGATCACTCCTCCGACAATTATTCATATGTCGGTTCTCAGATCCGGTGATTTGGTGCTTTTATTATCGAGACTAGAGACTAACGAGTGCAAAAAACAGTAATTGGCTGCTAATAGAATTTTCACGATTGCGGTCGTTTTCTGGCCTCTTTACCTTCTGTTTCAATTTGCACATCATTTCAAAAGCGATTAAAATGTCTTGAAAAAATAGAAAATCCTAAAGAAACGGGATAATTAATATCACTAAGGATTTTTCATTCTCGATTTTGTTTTTTGATACGATTTGTTTCCTCAAAAGATGTTTTCATCAGAAAAAGCGATTTTGTTTGTTTTTTCCTCTGAATTCTTCACCCGTCTTTCAGAAAGGTTATTCGCTTAAGGTGTTTTGTTGGATTATTTTATTTTATTATTCGTATTGTTGGAAGGTTTATTATCCTAGAGAATTTTCATAATCAAATAGATAGACGATAAATTTTTTTTTTCCGAATCATCAACACCTGATCTTTTACCAGTTTGCGAAAGTATGAGTTTTCAAAAATATACCGGAACGGGTTTTTCCTCCATAAGAAACACCTTTCGATGAACATCAACTTGTACCGATTTCAAAACTACTCATAACTTTTTTTTTGTATGAAGCTTTGAATTATTTCAGTACGTTCCAGAGTATATGTGAATAAACCTGCAGACCAAATATGTATCGTAGTTTTGTAAACCCTGTTCAGTCAAATTCATATAATTATTTGTGTTTATTTTTAAAATATAAAGTTTCAAGACACCTATCAAAAAAAAATTTGTGAACGAGTTGTCAATTTTTTGACACACCACACATTTTTCTTCAATACATCAAATCGCTATGAGGTGCACACTTATGGATTTGTTTGAGAATATGAATGTGGTGTTCGTAAAATCAGATGCGGAATCATCTGCGACTCATAGAAACTTTAGTCACTATGTTCCATCGTTCAAGATAACCTTTTGTGGGGTAAACATGTTGAAAAGGGAAACATTCTCAATTGAATATTGAATAGAAATATTTTTCCGTGAATGAAAAATCCACTATAAAAATGGAGTTATTTTTTGTGAATATCTAACAGAAAACAACTACTTCCCCGGCTAAAGCCACGCTGGACATTGAATTATATCTAATAGATATTTTAAAAGGACCCTAACTCAAAATCTGAAAGTACAAATTTGCATTCTCATTCAGATTGTTATTTGATTTTCTATTACAGTCTCAATTGAGAACTCATATAGATGAATGAGATAAAGCAAAATATTTTTCAAGAAGGAGCACTCACCAGAAATCATTTGTAACATTGATGCAAGACTGGCATCGCATTCACTGGGTCTTCAATACATTTTTTTCGTCGAAAACCTAATTCACGCTTACACGATCATCAGGAAAAATTGGAAAATACATTTTCTGGAAGCAATCTCACTTTGCAAATATGGAAAAAAATTTTTTTTTTACATTTATAACCTGTCCTGGGGTGTGATAGATTGATTTGTTAGAGAATTTGTACAGGCTATTCATAAAATCAGATATGGAGTCATCTGCGACTCGAAGATAAACTTAAGTTACTATCTTTCCTCGTTCAAGATAAACTTTTGGGGATAATCATGTTGAAAACGGAAACATTCTAAATTGAATATTGAACAGAAATATTTTTCTGTTAATTGAAAAATCCACAATAAAAATTAAGTTATTTTTTGTGATTATCTAACAGAAAACAACTACTTTCCCGGCTAAAGCCACGCTGGACATTGAAAAACTTTCAAGCCGTCTATCCAGTGAAATACTCAAATGTATAATTTCGAATTATTTTAAAATGATAATAGTTTATCCATGTTCAAAAATACAAAACTTTATCGGGGACTGATTCTGAATGAACCTATTTCTGGAATACATAATTGGAATAATTGCTTGCGCGTTTTTTTCAAATGAGTTCCATTTTGTTCGACATTCGCTGTATTATTTGATAAAAATCCCAAAATATTTTGTTTCGCTAAATGAAGCCCGTGTTTTAATTTCAGATAACCGCAAATGCTTCATAATTATAGGTTTTGTTCTTCATGCCCATACTCATTATTATAATGATAATCATTTCACCTTGAATCTGAGGGTAATTCCATTTTCATGCCACCGTTCAATGTTCACACCTCAAGAACATCCAAGATGAAGAAGTGATTTACTGAAGCAGCTCATAAGTATTGAGAGTTTCGAAATGAAACAATTATCAAAAATCAATGAAAGTATATAGTATAACAATACAGTTGATGGTCTCGACTGTCAATTACAGTTTGTCACGGGGACAGTATACCTATTAACAGTAAATACATAATTAAATTATCAATATTTGAATTCAAATTGAAGAACTAACAATTATTATGGAGGTGATTGTTGAGTATTACCTTCAGTACTGAAATAATCATTTTATTGGTCAATGTTATGGGTAACCTGAATCTCTAATAACTTGGGAATTGTTTCTCGAGCAACAATTATAATACCAACTACTTATATCCTGCTCAAACCATATTTCTCTTCGGAATGGGGATATTCATTTCATATGTTCTCTTCTCCCTATCAATTCCTCCCGGTTGTATATTCAATGAATTGCAACGGATAGTCAGATCAGAGATGTATCCTTCTCTCTTTTCTCGGTTCATTGCAATGATAACAACTATTTGGTTGAACCATCCCCAACAAAAATTATGAGTAAATATTGGTTTGTTCAGATTTGCATCAATTTGGTTGAAGAAAAACTATTGGTTCCTTGTCAACGTTTCGAATTCCACTAAATTCATCTTCAGGGCTCTGTAACATTGAGTTTTTGTAAGTTGAAGATGTAAAGAAATAGAAGAAAGAATAATTATAAACATTTGGCCACAAGAATTGGAACATTTCGTAATAAAATAAATTATTAAGAAAAGGAAGGCTCTCCCAAAATTAGTTTTTCCGAGTGATATGTAGATGAAACTAACACATACACGAAAATAACTTCCACGAGACACCAGGATCAACAACAAGTACGAGGCAAACGAATACTGTGATAAAATTAAAAAAATATCCGTAATCCATTTAGTTCTTGTATCAATGGAGAAAACAATTGTGGTAAAAAATAAGTATAACAAATTATTTCGGAATCTGATCAAGTTGAAATAGAACTTGTTTAATCCTTCTATGTCTCTTCTGGTATTGACAGTGTGTTGGTGGACAATTTCTATCATTTCGCCAAGGAGTATTTTTGACTGGAAGGGTTTGTGAAATCAAAAGTTCTCTAGTATGTTCTATTAGAGCAGTGCGATTTTGGGAATCATGTTATTTTGTGTCCCTATCGTGTTTAGATATGCGTTTTTTTAAATATCGGCCTGTTTGACCAACGTAGCATCTTATAGAATTGGCGATTTTGTAGACAACGTTTGACTGTAGATCAGTGGGTTTTTATTTTTTGGCATGATTAAAACTTTTTGCCAACGGTGTTGTCGTTTAAGAATGCGATTTTGGAATTTTTTCCGTTCAAAGGTTTTGCAAGTCTTCCAGAGATGTTTCTCTCAGAAGTAGTTTTTATATTTAATTGTCAAATTATTGGTTTTGTTAGAAGGTTTGTTATCCTGGAGAATTTTTTTGATCAGTGATGGAGGGTAATTGTTTTTAATATATGGTTTTTCTAATAGAATTATTCGATTTGTTCAAAATTTTTCATGGCATTCTGGGTTTGGAATTTTAAGCGCTCTTGTTTTCAAATTTTCAATGATGTTAATTTAATATTGATGAATGTAATGAAAATTATGATGTGAAAAATAGTTGAGAAAACTCTCTGTAAAAGTCGGTTTGTGATACCAATCTAGTTTCAACCCGTTGTTGGGAGTTTCAATGACATTTGTGTCTATGAAAGCTAAGGAATTATTATTTTCTTCCTCTACAGTAAATTTCAGTCTTAAGTGGAAACTATGTAACACGTCTAGAATTTCAGATTTGTTATTTTCAGGAGTTGCTGTGAAAATAACAACATATCTTTTGAAAAATGGGACAGTGAAAAGTATTATGTCTGAGAAAGTGAGATCAGCGCAGATAGGTGACATGCAATTACCCATGCATAACGTGGTGAATTCAGAAGTTTTATTCCATCGTTTTTTGGTAATTTTTATCGTAAGGTCAACTAGAGTGTTGGTGAAACAATACGTTGGTCGAACAGGCCGATATGCGAATGTTTATCTAGAAAAGTTAAACACATTTCAAAAGTATTTTAAAAAAAATATATTAAAAAAAAAGAAATTACCCATCAGATAACTTATATAAAGAAGCTAGGACACTAGATATTTGACAAATGTTCTTTCTGAAAGCAGTGTGCTTTTTATTTAAAAATAGGAACATATTGACTTTCTTTCTTACAATTACCCAACAAGGGCTGAATAATCAAATAAGATAAAAACTCCATTAGCGAATAAAACAGTGGGTACCAATTGTCTATCGTTTTCAGGACCACGATTCATAAATATTATTTCAGAAAGGTCCCTTTTCAACATCTCCAATTCTGAGGCATATTATAGGAATAAGGTTAAGTCATTCCTACTAAGTAATCAAAGAAAACTTATACATAACTCCTTTAACTAAAAGAAATACCATTAAAACAATAATCCAGCATACTTTCTATGCTCTCCATACTCAGTCCTCCACTACTGTTCAATGTGCCAAGATAATTATATGTCCACCTACTCAGTTATCTTCGCTATTTAAGCTATTTTTTTTTCTGCTTCAATACCGTATAACATTTCTTGACATGATTTTTGGGTAACCTTCCACAGTCTGAAAATGAAAATATAATCAGGAAAATCTATACAAGTGTAGAAAGGGCAAACTGATTAGTTCACCCCGATAAGTTATTGCGTTCACCAAATTATATTTCCTGATTATATTTTCATTTTCAGACTGTGGAAGGTTACCCAAAAATCATGTCAAGAAACGTTGTTCCTCCACAAAAAACCACATTCATTCAATACCGTATAACATGTATATGTATGTGTGAATGTAAATGTATGTGTGAATGTATATGTATGTGGGCATTCAATATGTATGTGTCTTATTCAAAATTATAATTCTTTGTTATGATTTAGTGTTAAGGGTCGCATCTTCCACACATGAATGAATAAATGGGATATGACACGGACAGCGAAAGCTTTGTGTTCTTTCCATTCATTTGTTTGTGTTAGAGTACTGTTAATGTTACGTCAAATTATCATTAGGATTATTAACTATTGTAGGTATTCCTGATGCAAATAAATATTATTATTATTTAAAAAACTCATATCTGAACACGACAGGGGCACAAACAAACTTAATGCCCAAAATCCCACTGCTCCAGGAGAACATACTAGAGAAAATGGTCAAACTTTTGATTTCACAAACCTCACCATCCTTGACAAAAGGCACTGCCTGTTGAAAAGACTTAGCGAAATGATAGAAATTGTCCACCAAGACAGCGTCAATACCAGAAGAGACATAGAATGATTAAACACATCCTATTTCAACTTGATAATTCAGACTCCGAAATGATTTTTTATCACAATTGTGTTTTTTCATTGATATAAGAACTATATGGTTCAAGGGTATTTTTTCAATTTCAACTCAGTATTCAGTTTGTCTCGTACTTGATGTTGAACCTGTTGTTTCGTGAAAGCTATTTTCATGTATCTAGAATGTCTGTTTATGTATTAGTTTTATTTTCATCCAACTCGGAGAAACGAATTTTTGGTATTCCTTTTTCTGATAATCTATTTTACTGTCAAATATTTCAATTCTTGTGGACAAATGTTTATAATTATTCTTTTCAAATTTTCTCAACATCTTACAGAAACTAATTGTTACAGAACCCTGAAGATGAATTTAATAAAATTTGAAACGTTGGCAAGGAAACAATAGGTTTTCCTTCAATCCAAATCCCTACAAACCTGGATCACTAACTTTATCAAGTAAAATTTACCTCTGAATAAATCGGCGCCAAATTTTTCGGAGGTAAATTCCGTGTATTTTATCAACTTCTCATGTGAATTATTGATTTTATCATTCAGTGGCAAAAATAGTGCAAGGCGATAAATATATAGTCCTTTTAAAGATGAATCTATTAGTCAATGAAATGTTCCTTCGACTTATAGGTAGGAAAATGTGTGGAAGAACTATATTTTTTGTTTTTTCGAGTCACTTTTAATATTGCATCTAGGTGGCCATGATCGGACGTAAACTAATCTCAGGACCTCAAAGTTTTAGTGACTAGTATGATAGATAGGAATAAGACAAGTTGGCAAAATTACATTTTCGTGTATAACTATTATTTTCCAAATGGCGACCATTTTTTGACAAGCACTTTCCAAAAAAAGGATTTTTTGACGATTCTAACTATACTAATTTATTTGCGATTGGATTAAAAATAAGAACAAATTAAATATTACAAAGTAAAATACTAGATAATAATTTATTTACTTTTGTCAAGTGTGCCATGGATAGCCATTATGCATAATATTTTGCAGTTATTTTCATCAATTCTTCTTTGGAAAACAAAACATTCCCTTTGGTAATGACAGTGACATAATCTTTATGAGCAGACAGTAGAAGTTTCTTAATTTTCGTTAAATTTCAGTTTGATTTTTCTTCAAAATAATGTATACTCAAAGTGAAAAAGTGGATATGTTAATAATATTTAGAGAATGTCATAGAAATACAAGGAATGCTGCTGACTTGTATGCTCAGAGATATCCCAATCGGCAACATCCAGCCTATTAGTATTTTCCGTATCTTGAGAATTGTTTTAGGCGAGAAGGAAATCGAGAAGCGGCACAGAGGTTTATCATAAATGAAGATAGTGAGATCACCGTTCTTGCTATGGTTGAGGTTGATAAAACGGTTTAATTAAGATAAATTATTCAAGAAATGCAGATAAGTCACAAATCAGCAAGAAAAATACTGAAAAGGCACGGATATCGAGCATTGAAATATCACTTACATCAACATTTGTATGCTGACGATGTCGATAGACGGGTAGTGTTTTGTGATCGGCTGTTTCAAAATCATAGAGTTAATCCAAATTTCATCAACTTTATTCTATTTTCCGACGAATCACGATTTACAAATAATGGTATGTTCAATAAGCAAAATACTCGGTACTGGACCCAACAAAATCAACATGCAATGAGAGAGGACAATTTTCAAGAAAGGTTTGGTGTCAATGTCTTTAGCAGGTTTACGCCGAATTAACTTCCAACAAGATGGAGCACCCCCTCATAATACCAGAGAAGTTTTTAATTACTTAATAGAGCATTTAAATAATCAAGTTATTGCAACCAATGGTAGAGTACGGTGGCCTGCCCGCTCACCGGATCTCACTGTGCTCGATTTTTTTATCGGGGGATATGTTGAAGAAAAGGTAACTTATGCAACAGCCCCAGTCACTCTCGAAATCTTAGAAGAAAGAATTCTACAGGCATTTAGAAGTATAACACCTCAAATGTTACGAAACGTGTTGGGAGAAACAATTGAACGAGCTGAAAGGTGTTTTGAACAAGGAGCAATGCCCTTTGAAAATTTACTACAGTGAAAGTAAATAAATTATTGTCCATGGCACACTTGACAAAAGTAAATAAATTATTATGCAGTATTTTCCTGAGTTATATTCAATGTATGTTCTTATTTTTAATCCAATCGCAAATGAATGGTCACCATTTGAAAAATAATAGTTAGACACGGAAATGAAATTTTGCCAATTTGTCTTATTCCTATATATCATTCTAGTCACTGAAACTTTTCGATTGTAATTTTCTGACATCACCTGAGGTCCTCAGATTAGTTTATGTCCAATCATAGCCACCTAGATGCAATATTAAATGTGACTCTGAAAAAATCAAGTAGGCATAAAAACTTTCCAGAATTGTCTTAGAAATAAAAAAATGTTACAATATACAGGGTGTTTCATTTAAAAATTCAAAACCGGAGTCTTTTCCGGTGAAACCGGAAGTGACCGGAAAGGGAAAATTATGCGAAAACTCTCCTCTTCACATACCATTTACCTATACCAAATCTCATTTTGATACACCTAATATTCTAGAAGTTATGACTTGTCTAATACCCGGTATAATTGAAATCAAAATTTCCTTCAATTATTCTTGGATGTTTTGCAAAAGTGGGCGAAGGATTTTTCCATGGATCCAAGAATTGGTTTCTTTAGAAAGTAAGTTAATACCCTTTTAACGGGACTCATTTACGTTTTGCATAATGATCAGAAGCCGTTACAATTGGTTGGATAAAACATAGGAGTAATAAAATTCGACAATTAAAAGAACTTAAAATTCAATCTGGAAATATTTGGAATCTACCTCGTAAATATTCTAGGTCAATCAAAGTAGGACATCGGATTGTTGTGATTTCGTAGTTCGAAATAGTAGATGAATTATTAATTTTTGGAAAAGTTTATATTTTGCCAGTCCCATTCAAAAATGTTGATTGAACTAATTTGTTGGGCCTTTGTGCTAGAAATAATTTTGTTGCGAGGGCTACTGGAAACTTGATAACGACTTCTCATCATTTATGGCGGTTAGTATAAAAAGAAAAAATCGGGTTTTTGAAATAACTTTGCGAACAATACTTCCTTCATTTAAATATTTCTTCTGTATTTCCCACTTTTCATGAAAACGAATACATGTGTATCATCGAAAGGTGTCAAAAAGGTGATTTGTTAGATGCCGGCATAGATAAACTAATTTTTGCTATATTTTAGAACTTTGCTCGATTCGATAAGTGCTCATCCAAAAACTTCGAAGCTTAAAATACAATTTTTTGTGATAACCTGATAATCTTCAAACTTTCAACATCCAGAAATGTAAAGAACTTCATTTGAGCTATAGCAATATCAGATTGGAAAACACCTCAATTAGTTAATAACAGTAAATAACAGTTTGATTATAAAAAACGGACATCGGAGTGATGAAAAGCTTCTGATAATGACTAATGGTATAATTATGGAAATTTGGATGTTTCGGTGAGTGGATTATTGTCAGTGACAAGAGTTCTGTGTTAGTTGGCATTTTGTAGAATCATGTTTTCTCATGTCGTTTCAAATACTATCGATTCAGCTTGGAAACTGACTGTAAATCAACTTTGTTTTGGCTTTCGGTGAATAACTTATGTTTCACCATGTGTTACACAGAATTTCAAAATTATCAGTGATATCAAGATAATATTTCGAATTCTTCGGCAAGAAATGATGAATATACATAGAGCTTAAATTATGGACAGAACTTCTTTCATTGAAGTGTTTTATTTGAACTTCAATAATCAGTAACTTTCACAAAAAAATAGATAAGACACATTTTTGCTACCTATCTATGTCGGACATTATTGTTTTTACTATTATTCTTCAACGGGCCTACCACCATAAGAGAAAACTAAAATAACTAGATTTTCTTTAACAAAAAATTAAATTAAAATTATAAAAAAAAAGTTTTCAAAGACAAGCTTTTATTTATACACATGCACTAAAAAGGAAAAAATAATGTATTTCATTGTTTGATCTAGGTTATTCTGTGGGTAACAGGTTTAAAATCTTACCTAGATCAAACAATGAAAGAAATAATGTTTTCCCATTTAGTGCATTTGTATAAATGAAAGCTTGCCCCGAAAACCCCTGGATACCAATTTTGAATAGAATCGGATCATAATAAGAAAACTCGTCCGCCATTTTGGTGTGGAATTTTTTTGAATTTCGACAAAAAAATCATAATTTCCGACTCCGAAACCCCTAGATGCCAATTTTGAATAGAATCGGACCATAATCCAAAAATTGTCCGCCATATTAGAGCCGCCATTTTGTTTTTTTTCCTAAAAAAAATTATAATGCATTGGCACTGGAATCATGTTTTCCTGCCGAATTTCAAATCAATCGGACGATTAGAAGTCGGTCATATTCAACTTGCAAGATTTGATTACAGTCAGACAGGTGGGACTGAATAAAAGCTTGTAAGAAAACGTAGATTCACCATTGCTTTTAAACGAGAAAAAATAGTATATTGTGTCATCCGTGAATTTAACCGAAATCAAAATAAATAGACTATTTTTGTTCAAACGTAAAAACATGCAGATCTGAATTGAACTCATGGAATATATTTTCAGTTCCCTTCTAGACCAGTAGAGTAAAAGTAGAACTTTGGTGAAAAGTAATGATTATTGAATTTCACAGTATAGAAATTGAATGAAAATTTACACCATTGAAAAAAAATGGTATGAGAGGCTATGTGTGGTTGAGATCATGTTATATTAGATTATTACTACGCTATGACTGTTCATTCAAACTGATATATTTTCATAATTATCACAAGTGATGCAGTTACTTTCGGATGTGGTTTTTCGATGTTAGGAATATTTCAGGAATCATCCCAAACTGTCATGCTTCGCAAATGTTGAAAACAATTTCAGTGTAATCAGACCCAGGATTGCTATAGTTATATTTCAAAATACTTGTGTGGCTACAAAATAAATTAAAGGAATTCTCAAACTGAACTATTTTAGTTGAAATCACTCAAGTTTGAATATTTGAAAACTCGGATGTTTCAAATTTGGATAAAATAACCCCAACCCAGCTCAAAGTGAAAAAAATGAAGTGATTACATTCGATTTCACATTAACATATACAGCGTGTTTCTCTATTATTGCAAAGAACTTTGTGGGGTCCTCTATATATACTATTTCCATAATAGTTATTTATGTAATAAGGATCATAAAGATGATCATTATGGTACAAGTCGTGAATATTATTGGGCGAGGCGTAGCCGAGTCCGATAACACGACGTGTGCCATAATGATTGTTTATGATTCGTATTACATATACAATTTTATCTGATGGCATTAATACATTTTCGAAAAATTAAAAACTGCATTTTTGACATGTCACAATGACAACTATTTTTAAAGGAGTAAGTATAAGTGTAGTTTCAAATATTAGTAGGTTAGTGAGCGTGGCTTTGCCATTTCCTTGACAACGTCAGGTTGTAACGGCAATATTTATCTGCTGTCAAACACAATTGTCAGGTAGAATTGAATATAATTTAAATAATAATGAGTGATTCTGAAACTGGTAGTTTACCTTCTGATTTGGAAGAAATGACGCGAAATATCGTGGACTCCCTTTTGCCGGAAAAATCACTGAGTGTATATGAAATAGCGTTTGATCGGTACGAAGAATGGTGTTCTACTAAGAAAATCAGGAATATCATTTATGAAAAAGTATTGTTGGCTTACTTTGAATGCTCATCTAAGGAAAGAAAACCATCTTCTCTCTGGTCGTATTATGTTTTTCATATAGAATTTCATTATGGTACTTAGTACCATAATTGATTCATTATGGGACTAAGTACCATAATGAGCTTCCTTATGTCATCAAAATTGAGTGACATAACGTTGTCATTATGACATGCCATCAGATAAACGTATTTTATAGGAGTTATGCCGCCTTAAAGTTCATAGTGACCTCCAGGTAATAAATACGTTAAAATGAGTATCATTTCACCAACATTTGACCAGTTAAAAAAAAATTTAATATACCAAAGTTAGTAAATTTTTATTATTGGAACCAATATTATACATGTGATTCTTCGAACCAGAAACATACAACACATGTGAGAATGCTCACAAAATTTATTTCAATCGAAATGATTTCTTATTCTCATGACTGGTAGTAAACAATCATTTATATTTAAGTAATTGAAAATTGTGGCATTGCAGACAAATTTTTAAATTAAAGAAAAGAAACATTCCCGAGCAGGAATCGAACCTGCGACCTTTGGATCTCTAGTCCATACTCTAACCATCTGAGCTATCGAGGACACAGCTTCGAGGATATCGCTTTAATTTTAAAAAATTTCTGCCATGCCACAATTTTCATCTACTTATATACAGTGCGGTCCATAGGTATGGAATAAATTCATTTATTAGGTATTTTTTGAAAAATCTTGAAACAGGTCTATTTCTTCTTGCACCCCCTCTGAATTATGAGCACGCCCTCAAAAATTTTAAATGAGAAGGGGGATCGTGTGGCACATTGTTCGAAAGGGATTTTCATTCTCTATTCAGCAATATTGAGTTTTTCAAATTTGGTGCGATCATAACTGAGAAAATTTATTTTGAAAATGTAAAATTTTTATACTTTGGATACAAAGTAGAATGTAGGAATAAAGTCACATTATATTTGAGAAGTATTTTACAATTTATTTCATAATTGAATTAAATGTTCAAAATGACCATCATTCACTTCTTGACAATAAGCAAGTCGATCTTGGAATTATCGTACTGTATGACCTCAGGGGTTATGTTGTTAATTTTTTCCGTTATCCTTACTTTTAGATCAGCAATATTGTCTGGTCTATTGGAATATACTTTTGATTTCAAATAACCCCATAAGAAATAATCAGGTATTTTCTTATCTGTTTTGCTAAACTTCAGGAAAAAGTCGTTCAAGACACCACAAAATTATTCACAAAACCCACATAAATAATGTAATGTCAATCTAGTAGACTACTGTTATTTTGATATTTATAAGTTGCTGACACACGTCAGTGTTTTGAGAAATATTGGTGTGTATTTGATATAACTATGGCTCATTTATCCGAAACTCAAAGACTAGTCATTTTAATTATGATTGTATGCGGTAATAAAACAAGAACTCAGAAGGAACTTCTTTGAAATGTTTCATAATAAATACCCTGGTCAACACGTCTCACAGTGTACAGTAAGCAAAATAGAAACAAAATTCCATGAAATTGGACATGTAAAAACTATTCAAAAACCAGGTCGAAATGTTAAATTGGGTGAGCATAAAAAGTTAGGTGTACTGTTAGCTATTGAGGAAAATCCGCATATGACAAGTAGACAATTTTCTCAGTTATGATTGCACCAAATTTGAAAAACTTAAAATTGCTGAACAGAGAATGAAAATTTCTTGCGAACAAGGTGCCACATTTTTGAATTTTTGAAGGGGTGCTCATAATTCAGAGGGGGTTCAAGAAGGGGGTAATAATGTCATACTGTAAATTGTCAAATTGACAATAGAAATCGACCTGTTTCAGGTTTTTTCAAACAAATGCATAATAACGCTAAAAATTAATTTACTCCATATCTATGTACCGCACTGTATATTCACAGAGTTATATTTCTCCTTTGTAATCGTTTATATTTGTTCATCGAAATGTATCATATACATTTTAGATAATCCCTGAAGATGACCGCAGGCCGAAAACGCTTTGCTAGAATATACAAATTTTACACAAAATACAGAATTAAATTTTTTCGATTTGGAATCGTCGTGTACACATTACTAGTGAATTTTCAAACATTATTATTACTTCCATGTCTCCTTACATTGGTGAATTCCACTTGAATCAACCAAAATTGGTGCACCTATTCGAACATTGAAATAAAGTAAATGTTATCAATCTGAAATGTGTCTTGGTTATGATAATATTTTTTGTGTTGTTCCCATTTTCTAAATCTTCATTAAATCAGAACTTTCCATGCATATAATTTTTGTCACACTCAATTACCGATAGATTCAATAAACTAACTGTGCAACCCTATGACTATGTAGTAACTGACTCTTTTTATAAATACTCTCATCCTCGGTAATACTACAAGAAAAGCTCATCCCTATAAATGGACAAACCTTCCACAATTATCGCAAGCGGGATCTCGAAAATTGCGAACAGTTGGTTGGAACAGTGACAGAGAAAAAGAAGACTCATAAATATCATGTTAACCAGGCGTAGAGGACGCCTACGTCTGAGACGAACTTGGTCAGACATAGGTATTCGCAGGGCCGCTTCTATACGATGGCCAGTATGTAAAATGCTTACAGTCGGTCCTCTACAAATGACCAAACTGACTGACGAAACAAGAAACATTTCTGATGTAACAATATATGGAATTATTTGGATTTATTTTTTATACGAAGCATATTTTTGGCTTTCTACTTTTCTATTTCGTATGAACATTTGAGTTTGAAAACATATAAAACTTTCAGAAGTAAAAATACAACAAAAATTATTGAGTTACAGGGGTATTCATTTTTGTCATCTTGGGAAATAATCTTGATTATGGAACATTTCTATGAAAATGAAAGACATCTGCGTGGTGAAAGAACTTGGATAAAATGCAAAACGTAATTGTTTTTTTTGTAACGGTAAGACTTGTGATTCCAACTTCTGAATTAGTTTTTTCCATAGCCATAACAGATCTCATTTCTATTGGTAATATAATATTTAAAAAAATTGGTGCACAACGGAATGAAACATGTAAGAAAATGTTACGTTTTTTTTTCAATTCGGCTTTGAAATCGTTCAATCATTTCCAAATCTTGCACACCAACTGCTTCAACCTTTTTAGCAAAAATCTGGATAATCACAATCAATCACCGTCTGCACCTGCTGATGTAATATTTGAACAGTTCCGTATCAAAATCAGTGCTATGGTATTTTACAACAAGAAAATTCCACAAGTATCTAACTGCAAGCTATTCAAATCCATAGGTAGCTCCAACAATATTTCAGTCACAAACACCGATATATCCTGATAGCATTAAATTAGTTCAATGTGTTTTAGTTTGAGACTGCAAGCACTCCATCCGGAAATCAGCAAGAGATACCTTACTAACTATTAGGGTTGTATGTATCATCCTGTTTCTTAGCATTGAGTCTATCCAGGCCACGCGAAGTTTCTCGATTCCTCCTTGTCTGAGAGATCTGATGATTGAATCTATCTAGAGGTGTTATTGAAAGCTCCTTCTAATTCTAAAAGGGCAGCTATTAGTACCTCTTTGTTTTCCACTCTCTCTACCAGTTTGTGGAGAGCTGTTTCTGTTGAGCAGCCAGTCCTGTATGCATATTGTACTTTTTATTAGTGCACCGTTCCTTATATGCCTATTAAATAGCTTCTCCAGGGTCCTATTAAATAGCTTCTCCAGGGTCCAAAGGACATGAGACTTATTGATCTTAGAGACTCCGTCATTTTCGGTTTAGATTTCCGAGGTTTTGGTATGACAATTACCATAATGTTCATCCATGGCTTTGGAATGTATCCAAGAGCCAGGCTGCTTCTTAGAATTTCACAGAGCCTTATGTGCAGTAGTTCCGTTTCCTTCTGCAGCAGTACTGGATAAATCCCGTTCTATCCCGGTGATTGGAATGGTTCGAATGAGGTTATTGCCCACTCATTGGGTATGTCAGGTCCTGAAGGAATTGAAGCTTCTCACACACTAGCAAAAGCAGTTGTAGTGACACTCTTTTACAGACCCGACCTTATTGTGGATTGTATCGACATTTTATCAATTAGGAACTACATAAATAGAATATAGACAATAAAAGTCTACAGAAGATAATTCCAGACCGAAGACAATCAAAAATGCTTATAAAAATCAGCATCCATGCTCCAACGACCTTTTCGTCTCCAGTGAGCAATAATTTGTGTCTCATCTATGGAGGTATCATCTCGAGATCTTATCAGACTAAAATGAGATGGAAAGAAGTCGCTGAAATGAAGCCAAGAAAAATAATTTTAATAACCATAAGCCTCATTCTCTCCCGATGATTTTTCGATTTTTGAGGAAATAAGAAGAAATTATCTGGTTGTCCATGCCCTGGGAAGATATTTTAAAGAAGAGAATGTATTAGAGGCTACTGTTTCGGTTTTCTACTGTTTCGGTTTTGCACTTTTACTCAGTAATTTGGTAGTTTTACCTGAAAAGTTTTCCGGTAGTTTTGAAAATTGGTATTCTTCATAGATTCTGACGTGATCTTCCCGAATTTTCTATTTGCCACTCGCGCTGCCATATTGGAAAAATGGCGCCCAAATACAGTTTTTTGACAATATCTCATTTCCGACTCATTTTACAATGAAAATAGTCATGTAATAAATAAAAACTAGAGGAAATATCTTACAAATAATGGATCAACGTTTTTTGGTAAAATGAATAATATCAGCGTACGAGGGTCGCAAAGTCTACTCCAATTTCCATCAAGTATAGCATCAATTCAAAACTCGTTCTGATGATTCAGTGTAGATGTGTGTTACTTTGCGGCACTAGTACGCTAAAACTATTCATTTCACATAAATTGTAGTTCAATTTATTACATAACTATTTTCATCGTGAAATCAGTCGGAAATGATATTGTAAAAAAACTGGATTTGGGCGCCATTTTTCCAATATGGCGGCGCGAGCAGCAAATATACGAGGTGGCAAAGTGAAAATTGAGAAAGTGCTCGTCGAAATCAATAAAAATAACAATTTTCAAAACTCCCGAGAACTTTGCAGGTAACCCAGGTATTTTGTGACAATGTTCTAGAAGCGGCCCTGAGTATCCAAGGGCAAAAAATGATGTGGAGATAAAACTAGATGTAATTGTTTCTCCGGTGAATTCATGATGAATCATGAAATACCTTTAAAATGGACGTACGTACACACCTTACGGAGTAAAAGAAAGAAGTACAACCAAACTTGTCTTCTTTCGGTTTGACTTAACAAATACACACAAATACACTTTTGAAAATACAAAAGTTTATTATTGAATTAAACACACAATGTTATAGACAGTACTTACTCGGATTTCTATCTCAATATCACTTCACAAAATAATAACTAATCATTAGTCAACTTTGAATTCGAGAAAAATCAGAATACAATTACGACAATTACGTTCTGACCTAACATACAGATGGTTCGTTTTTCACAGATTGGCAGTTCTATAATGTTCAATTGTAGTGAGAGGAAGACTGATGAGTTTTGTCCATAAAAAAAAGATAAACTATTGTCGAACAGTAATGGAAGAACCCCAAATAAAAGGAGCATACAGGGCAAACAAAAATTAATAATCTATTGAAAATAAAATAATTAATAAAAACCCTTTTTAAAAGCAAGATTTTATTCAAATGCACTGAAGAGTAAAAAATAGTTACTTTGGATGTGTGAAGTGGGTTTTTCCCAGAGTTAGAGATTCAAGAGCTTGTCGCACAAAGTTTTCAGTCCGAATACAAAAGCGACAAGCTTTTGAATCTATATCTTACGGAATAACCTCCGCCACACATCAAAAGCAGTTATTTTTCATTCATTAGAGCATTTTAATAAAAGCTTGTCTTTATAAAGGTTTTTTATTAACTATTTCATTTTGTGCTTTTTCGATAAAGCCCCGTTATTATGAGGCATTTTTCCTGCAATTTTTGAGCTATCTAGTTCTTCAATGGAATCTAAAGATTAACTCGTACGCCATCCTGGAGTTGCTTGAGGCAATTCAAGAATTTTGACAAAAAATTAATGATCTTCGACCATATTAATAATCTCTGACTCCAAAAACCTCGACATACCAAATTTCAATAGGAACGGTCCATAATCACAGAGATCGTCCGCCATCTTGGAGCCGCCATTTTATTTTTATGAATTTTGATAAAAAATTCATAATTTTTTACCCCGAAAACCAGCATACCAATTTTATTCCGAATCGGATCATAAACACAAATCTCTCCCGCCACTGCATTGCATTGCATTGTCACCGGAATTATGAACACCTGCCAAATTTCAAGGTTATCGGACGACTGAAAGTGAGTCAGAATTCACTTGCAAGATTTGTACTGAACATACAATAGATACAGACATACATACAAATGTGAAGTTAAACAAAAGCTTGTAAAAATCGATGGTAATTCCCAGAGATTTTCTATTCGAGAATTGAGAAAAACTTTTTGAGCTTATGAAGCTTTATCAAACGACCTACAGTTTGGTAATATTGGTATGAAAGATTGACAATTTTTTTTATAATATGATGGGCGAAGATATTGCAATTTTTTGGGTAGTGAATTGGTGAGTACCTCAATAGGTAGTATTTCTATAAAAATGTATTCATAATCCTCCAACTTCAAAAAAAAAATCATAAATATTGAATTACTTATAACTTCAAATACGACCAAATCAGTGGATTAAAATGATCAAATGTGTACTCTCTGTAATCTATTACAATACCAGGAAGTCAAAAAGAGTTTTGTAGACATTCATTAACTAATAGATCGTTTGTTCGCTGAAACCATTTCCGATATAAAAAATAAATCTACAGTGTCCACAAATGACTAGAAACTAATGGTTACTCGTCGAATTATAGCTGAATGTTACAAATGTTAACAAGCTTTTCCTCAAAAATTAATTTTAATACTCTTTTATACAAACTGCTGACAAAGTATAGTGTTGATTGAAGTTAATTTGCACAACTTCATTATTTAATATCATTGTGGACTTCCGTCGGCTTGTTTCGGCAAACGGAGTAATGAAAATTCATTTCTGATCAACGGCAGAGATGATACTATAGCCGGGCTTAATGCCCCTTCTATTGATTGATACAAACATAGTTTTTATTGGTCGGAGCAAAATTCATTCAGAAAGACACATGTCGTTGACCGATTATAGGTTGAGAAGCAGAATAAACAGCTGGATTTCTTGTTACTCTTTGAAGATTGGCGAAAATGTGGAAGAGTGCAAAATAACTTTAATATATACTATACGCGAAATTCCAATTTTGTTTTTTACAATTTCAAAATATTGGTGGCTTCACTTTTTTTAAATGAGTAACAATGACATCATCACAAAAAAGTTTGCATCCTAAGTGAAATAACGACTAGGGACCCTATTTACCTCCACCTTTCTCTACTGTGAGTTTTTTTTTCATTATGACGTTTTGTTTTCTTTCAACGGTTTAACTTCGAACTAAAGGAAGTTGTGTGACAATAATACATGAAGTACATTGTCCCAACGAATATTATGTTAGGTAAAATCGACGTCATTTTGACTTTTGCATAGGTCAGCGCTGAATTTAGCGAATGCTGAATTTTATGTTATATTTACGTCAGATATTGATATATTGGAAAACAAAAATCAGGTGATTAGGAAGTAAAATTACGTTGAAAAGGGAAACATTCTCAATTGAATATTGAATGGAAATATTTTTATGTGGATTGAAAAATCCGCGATAAAAATTAAGTTATTATTGTGAAATTCTAACAGAAAACAACTACTTTCCTGGCTAAAGTCACGCTGGACATTGAATTACATCTAAAAGGACCCTAGCTTGAAAGACTGAAATAGAAAATCCAATTTTCACTTCCAGATTTTTCTTTTAAACTAGGGTCCTTTCAAAATATCTATCGGATGTAGCTCAATGTCCAGCTTGGCTTTAGTCGGGGAAGTGGTTGTTTCCTTTTAGATATTCACAAGAATAACTCCATTTTCATCGTGGATTTTTCAATCCACAGAAAAATATTTCTATTCAATATTCAATTGAAAATGTATCCCTTTTCAACTTGAGTACCCCACAACAGGTTATCTTGAACGATGGAAGATAGTGACTAAAGTTTATCTCTGAGTCTCAGATGATTCCATATCTGATTTTATGAATACCCTGTTCATATTTTCAAACAAATTAAGTAAAATTACGTTAATCATTATCTTTTCAACTCGAATCAACTATAAGAAAAAATGGAGGTTGAAAACATAAATGTCAGATTTTTTCTTTCGATTCCATCTGCACTTTTTTTTTAATTGAGTTACGTTGCAGATCGAGTAGTGTTGACAAAACACCATTCATTGGAATCGTTTATTACAGGTATTTCGCAAATTTCTTGCATTGAATCAAAACTCTTTATAAAATAGTATTTTATCAAAACTCTTTATAATAGATTTTATGCATAAAATGAAGCAAGCAATAATATCAACTTGAGTTTCAAATTGATATAATATTCTAAATTGAGAAGAATAGTTTCAGTATAAAAATGATATTTTCATTGATTTAACGTTGAATTATTCCAAAATTTAATATCAATATACCTATTGTTAACAATACTAACACTAACATTCATTAACAGTTCACCTCAAGAGCTATTAAAAGCGGAGATGTAGGAATTCTCATTCATGACTATCAACACTTGACATTGCTTTCTATTATACTACAGAAACTATCAAGGACATTCATGTTTACGTTAGACATAATGCGGTTATGATGTAATTGTAAGCTTTCTGCTATCGTAATAGAAAAGCATTTCATTCATGGATCCTACAATAAATCTCCCAAGAATGTTACGGAGAAGTTAATTCATTCATTTCACCACAAATGACTGCCATTACATTCGATTTATAACTCCTTCATTCATTAAAAAATTTCAATAAATAATAATACAAGTGAATTAGATTTTGATACTTTTGACATTTATTGTACACCGATCAGTTCATTTTGTTTCAATAGGCACTATATCTCCAAATATTTGATGTAATAGATAAAATACAAAACAAATAATAATAAAGTACGACAAAAAATTGGATTGAGACGATTTGTTGAAATTTCTCCATGAATCGGTGGAAATTGCATTCAGTTGAAATGATTTTGATTTTGAAATCCAATACAAAAATATGGAATTGAACCGGAATCCTAGAGTTTCTGAAATCGAAAGACCCATAGGCATATTGTCCATCTCGGCCATCTAGAATTTTTCTCTACGGGGCGTCGAAGAAATCAAAAATAAAAGTCCTTTACATTTTTCTAAATATTTGAAGTGAAACCAGCTTATTTCTATTCATCCATTGAATTTCAATAATGTACAGTTGAGCACAGAACTTTCAGTTATTTTCTTATCCATTCAGTTATCAAGTACTTTTTTCCAACACCAAATTCTAAGTGTTTGAAGCCCTGGATATCTCAAACTACTCAATATGGGAAGGTCTCTCAATAGTACTATTTGATCTATCTAAAAAATATCGAAAAATAAGGTAAAGAAACAATAATTGCAAAAGGAATAAAAAAAAGTCTATTGAAAGTGGCATTATCTTTACACATGCGGACACAAGAAAAATGGTGATTGCAAGCAATTGAAACACTGAATCAATTGTATTTTGTATCAAAAAGAGAAAATTAGACACACTATTATGAATCCACAAGCGCCTTAAATTCATTCACTGATAAACCTACACAAACGAAATTACCCTATTGGTCGTGTCATATCGTTCATAATAGCACCGTCAGTTAAACTTTCCGAAAAACTAATCCACTTGACCAGGAGATATTGTAATTTCGTTCCAAAATTCATCTTGAAAAATAGCTATGTAATTGTTAAAATCAAGAATATACAACTTCCAGGTAACTCCAAACGTATCTCATTTGATGTTCAAAATTCATTTCCGCGTATTCCACCAGATGAAACTACCACATTAGTAGAGAATATCTTAGTTGGTTCCTACAAACAAGAGATATTAGATTTACATACAGTTAGTTTAACTCAAAATTATTTTCAATTTAACAATAATTTCTACTCTTCTGATAAAGGACTAATAATGGGTAATCCCTCGAGTTTATCCGAAATATGTATGGATAACTTGGAGAATAAATTTTACAATAATCCTTCAATAAAAAAAATTCTTATACTGGTACAGGTATGTGGACGAAATTTTGGTGTGCTTTGTGGGAACAATTAGAAATGTGGAAGACAATTGGAAATGTTCCTCGACTTTATCAATGCAATTCACCTTTCAACTAAATTCACAAAAGAAATGGAAACAGATAATTCCATCAACTTTTTAGACCTGACTATAACAAAAATCAGTAATAAACATAACTTTTAAATTATCAGCCATAAACCTTCAAAGACACAATCACAATACACAGTACCTCAACACAACCATACCAACACAAATTATATATAATAGTATGATATATAGACTGGTCAATATTCCTCTTTAAGAAGAAAATTTTAATAAAGGATTTAAAAATAATTGAACAAATTGCAAATAATAATGGTTATAGTTCAAACCTGATGGAAAATATTATTTCAAGAAAACTTGAAAAGGCTTAACGAAAAGTGTTTCCTTCTCAAATCGAAAAACATAATTTTTTAATTATTACATATTTGTGCCATCCATCCGAAAAAAAACAACTTTCTTTTGTAAAAACAATATCAACATTGCATACAAAACAGATAATAATTTGAGTAAATTTATTAAGGGCCATAAATATAAAACTGAGAAATCTGATGAATCTGTTGTATATAAATGAACTTGTGGCTCTCGGGCAAGTTTTTACATAGGCCAAAGAGGCAAAACATTTAAAAATCTATTATCAGAACATAGAAACTGTTTTGTCAATAGAAAAACAAATTCAACTTTTGCGAAAGACATTGTTTTGTTAAGGATTTCGAAATATTGAGGTTATGAAAGGTTTCAAATTTTAGAAATTTGTGAATGAAAAAAGTTGCAAATTTTGCTTGATGGCCAGATCAACTCAAAATAATTCTCCTTTTTTGAATTTTGTTTTACTAAAGATGAAACTGGTAATGGATATAATCCCCACATAGTCTCCATCCTATTAATTTCCCATTGGCTTTTTTTTAATATACTTAATATTCCTAATTAGATTATATCCTATACTACTGCCTTGATAATTAAACATGAGTCATCGTGATTGTTGAGTTGATATTATCTCCTCCTGAAGAAGCTATTGTATAGCGAAACACGTGTCGTGGTTTTGTTAACCAAGTTTAGTGCAAATCATTTAGTGAAGTGAGAGTCTTTTGTTTGCTTCGAAAAATTCCCTGAAATTTAATGAGGGTTTTCTGAAAATGTTGAAAATTTCGTCTTTCGCATCTCTTTTCCTCTAAATATCTTGAAAAAATGGCACCTGAAAAATTTTAAACCACATATTTGATAATCATCGAATTCTAAGGCAAATACCAGATATCTAACCCCAGATTGATCAATAGTTCATTGCATTTTGAGACTCACATTATTGTGAACATAATACGCAAGAAAAATCTTTATATCATCCTCATTAATGATTTCGAAAAACAACATTGAATCAGGTTCATCAAAAAACATAAGAGTGCTAATGTCATTTTCTATTTCTTTGGAAAAATTCCTAACTCGTTACTAACACAAGATTTCATAAGTGATCGTCATCACCAACGCGTATCGATTTAAATCATTAGCATTTCAGGAAATCAGTTCCCACCAGTTGTTTGTGAATTTTTCAAGTCTTCGTCATCCTGTAACAGGAAATGAACCCCTCGTTAAATTTTTAAATTAGGTAACAGTGAGCATAATAAAGTCTCGCGTTTTATTGATAAAACAGGTTATTCACTGCAGAGTTGCATGGACTAAAATAAAAAAAGGATTCGGAGTCAAGTTCACGCGGAGTTCAGTCAACCCACCTTTTTCAGAGATTAATGAGTATATGGTAATCTCTTTTTGCCAGCAGACCATTCAAACAACGTATTGTGACTAATCAAATGGATAATAAACCCGATGAAAATGATTATTAATCACCATTTTTATTGGGTGTGAATTCTTCCAAAATTATTTTGATTTCGTTTTGAAACTAATTTAGAAAGTGTTAATTGATTTCTGATTTTGTGGCTAGGATATTGATTTATTCCAGAAATTTGAATTATATGAAATCTTCAACAGAACAACAGTGCTTAGCTATGCGGCTTTTTATAGGTTCGACGTAAAACAATGGGACGAAAACCGTTTTGAATGATTACTTTTTGCAATGAAAGAAATTGTGATTGCTCGATAGATGGCGCGAGGGGGCAAATCAACTTAAAAAATTCAAATAGCATGGGGGGTCGAGTGGCACATTGTTGAAAAAATTATTCAATTCTTTTTTCAATAATCCTATTTTTTTCAAATTTGGTTAATACGTTTTTTTACAATATGCATTTGAAATGTCAAGTATAAGTGCGGATTGAATGGTACCCTTACCTCGATAACTTTTGAACGGTTTGATGTGAAATAATGGGAAATAAAATATTTTGAATGGTATTACCGATTCTACTTTTTGAGAGAAGATACATAACAATTACTCGGTAGAGGGCGCCAGGGGCACATCAACTTTTGAGAGGCATAAAGGTCGAGTTGCACATCATTGAAAAGGTAATTTAATTTTATTTCCAACCATGGTTTTTCCACGGAATCACAATTTCGATGAGTAACATGAAATACGTTCAAAGAGGAAGATTCATGACTTTTTTATTTTCGAATTCATTTCAAAACGTAATTAGGTGGAGATTTAGAATCCATACAGTAATCCAATTTCCCACCCAAATAATACCCAATTCATATATTTTCAATGACCATAAAAATCCTACATGAAAGTTTTGTTTTTTGTTATACTTGACATCTCAAATGCATATTGTGAAAAAACCTATCGACAAAAAAACTAGATCGTTGGAAAAATAATTGAATTATCTTTTCAACGATGTGCCTTTCGCCCCCCATGCTATTTGTAATTTTTAAGTTGATGTGGCTACCCGCGCCATCTATTGAGCAATCACAATGTCTTTTAATTCAAAAAGTAGAATCGGTAATATAATTTTCGTCATATAATTCTACGTCGAACCGTTCAAGTCAAAAAATTGGAAAGAGAATTAAATTATATTTTCAACGATGTGCCACTTGACCCCTCATGCTGTTTGAAATTTTCAAGTTGATGTGCCCCTCATCTATCTATGCGCCATCTATCGAGCACTTATAATGTCTAAATTTCAAAAGGTGGTATCGGTGATATAATTTAAAATTGTTTTGTTGTTCTACGTCGACCCGTTCAAAAGTTAACAGGGGGCATAAAAAGTCGCAGTGTATGTCTGGGGATAATTCACCCACTCAACTTTAATAGATAGGGGATAATTTTTATTTTATTTTTGCTATGTCATACTTCGTGTGCTCTGTGTCTTACATTTTTTTATGTTCTGACGTAGATCATATTTGAGATAATTAAAACTTTATATATCGTGTGGATTTAATCGATTTAAATTTACAACTACCAGTGTCTTGGTTATGCTCGTTGGTACTCTTTTACAAAACTTATTTGAATTTTATGTAGCGAACGCCTAATGTTTGAGATAGGAAAGAAATCTTGGCTGAAGTCCCGTCCCTAATAATCAGTTAATGAATTTTTGTGCTGATTTCTAATTGAATTATGCAGAAAATTAATATTATCTAGTGCTGGAAGTTATAATTGAAGTCTAAAATTAGTAAATAAATGTGTACCTTCTTCATATAGCAACAGGTTTGGTAAAATATCTAGGAAATACAGCACTCATTGAAAAACTCTAGTATAATTGTTCAAATGTAGCTTCATTTTGATGAAATCATAATTGACAACTTCTAACTATTGACTGCCGCATAATTTCGAAGATCCATCCAAGATACGATTATCATACATGTTGCTAAGATCAAGGCAGCCACGAGAACTTTCGGAGATGAAGTGGACCACCCACACAAACAAATCCCATACTTCAGGCGAAATTCCACATTCCAAAAGCGTCAACATTAAGTAACTGTTGGACTTCTAGGACAGTTCACAAATTGCTAAATAAATAGCTGGCTGAGTTTAATTTGTTGACTACTTGTCCTTAGAATGAAAGACACTCATCTATATGGAGTCCAAGAAATTTGGTTTGTTTGCCGGAATGAAGCAATTTATTTTCTAGGGCTATGTTTGACAAGCTTATTGTTAATCATGAAATCGTACGAGATTAGTTTTATCCGAGTTAAAGAACAACGAATTTTGAACCAAGAGTTAACACCGTTAATCACTCCAGTACACTTCTGTTCGAGAATATCTTCATTAACGTCAGATATCAATACAGTGGTGTCGTCTGCGAATGTAACAAAAGGTCCTTTATCTGATGCATGATTTGTTTTGTTGACATATAGAAAATTGGGCTTATAACAGAGCCTGGAACACCAATATCCATAGTAATAGCACAGTTTATAGCTAAATAAACTGTGGTAATAGGTTGAGAACCCTCTATACCATATTGCGTTAGTTTTTTTATGGGATTATCATGGTTTATTCAGTTGAATGCCCTTCTGAGATCACAGAAGACCCCTACAGGACATTCTCCTGCTTCTATGTCTTCGATCATTGTATTGAGGAAAGAATTGATATCAGTGAATCTCGATTTATGCTTCCGAAATCCGTGTTGTGATGCTGACAATATACTATTTCTGTTCACGAACGTCAGCAGTCTGTGCACAAATGGATATTCGAATACTCTCGATAAACTGCAACCACCTTTCCAATTTGCAGCATATTGGGAAATTTGCCAGTGCAAAAAGACAAATTGACAAGATGGGTGACAGGTTTCATTATAGCAAATGTTTTTTTTATGGAACATGGGTACCTCGTCACACTGTTTGTTTTTCATTTTACTAAATAACAGATCACAGAGCTCTTGTTCCGTGAATGGGCACGAGGTGAGCACCTCATCCTGAAAAGGTTTTTTCAATACCGGTCTGATATCAACAATATTTTCATCTTATTTATTAACAATATCTGATGTCTAATACCAGTAGTATTTGGGTTTTTCACTGATCCAGTCTTCTACAGAAGCTCCGTACTGTACGCTTTGATACGCTTCCTTGTCTGCCTGTTTATTTTCTTGTCTGTTCGGTACAAATTATAAAACGGGTATCAGCTTGAAGAATTGAGTGTGAAAGAGAGAGAAAGAGAGAGGAGAGAGAGAGAGAGAGAAAAAAAAATATTGTGAAAAAAACTGAATAAAGAAATAAAATATAGTTTGGTGAAAACTGGAGAGAGAGAAGAAAGAAAAAAAATTAATAAAAGAATGGTGAATTAAAATTGGTAGCATTAGTTTGTTTTAATATTGAAATAGAAATCCTTTAAAATCAATTTTTCCTGCTTCTTCATTTTGTTTTCCAAGAAAATAATAATTAAACAGATTGATGTATTATTGGTAGGTATGTAAAACAAATTTAGATTTCAGATAGGATCAGATGAAGAGACACTGAAATAAACCTAAAATTGGCCACATGTCCCTGTCATAATCTCATTGTATGTTAAAAATCGGTTGCAGAATTTGACACACACACTATACTAAAAACAGAGAAAATAATGATTTAAATAATAAAAATAAACTCAAATGTTTTTAAAATGAACTGAAAAGTATAAAGTATTTTCATAGCTATTGAAATCACAATTTTTCAGGACAATCTGGGGCTAGAAAAATTATTTTATACTTTTCAGTCCATTTAAAAAAATGTGGTATATTATTATTTTTATTTAATCAAGATTGGTTCTTGAAAAATATTTCAATACTTTTTTTCGTGCTTTTTATGATCGTGTGTTTTCAAGTCGATACTTCCAATATTTGTTTTCCGTATTGCAAACCAGACTTTTAGATAACCATTGTTCGAAGACCAGCCATACCTCATTCAAACCTAACCGCATTGATTTAAAAATAAAATATTTCTGATTTTATATTATATCTGGTATTCCCCTAGATTTTATCATGCTTCTCTAGTGCGGTAATTCTACAAAAATACTCGAACAGTTATGGATCGAAGGATACATAAAAAGCGTACGGCATCGCTTCAGTGAGAGCATGATCAGGTTCAAGTTCAAGTCAATCTACTTTTTATATGAGTGTTAGTTTCGCTTTCGATGCAATTGCAGTCGCTATGTTGAATCGTTTTCTTTAGGTCTGCAGGAACATATCCAGTCTCACGAGTCGAAAAACTATGAACATTCCTCAACGATAATAACAGCTTTAACTGTCATATGAGGAGATATTCGATGGATTCTCACAGTTTTCAAATATGTTATGAGTAATTGGTTATTATCGTTAACTACGAGCTAATTGTGCAACTATGGTAGTTTCTTTTACAGAGTGCTAGATAGACTCGATGTAACAAGCTTATATTACTAGAATATACCCGAAGCTATTGGCGATTAAACATTTTTTTTTTTACATAAATATGTTTATTACATAGCACTGATCTAAAGTCCACCATCCCAGCCCCAACATGTCAAAATGTTTAAAACTGGTATAAACAAAGTAAAAAAATTATAATTTTGTATAACCTCTTCTCGCATTTCTTGCTGAATTACAAACAAAAATGTATATCTAACTTTCAATCATAAAATCAATATTTTCAGAAATATAAATCTATTAATGTTTCGAAAATGACGATTTCATGTCATAAGAACAATTAATAATCGGATCCATGTTTCCAAAGTGTTTATTTATTTTCAAAATAGGTTTTTTCATTCAAACCTTTTTTTTTTTTCAAATATGTCGATGACATAATTTTACCACTGCCAAAGGACAGTACAGATGATATTCTTTTGCCTTCTACAACTATGACCGGCACATCCACTTTACTATAGAAACCGAGAACGTCGAACAATCCGTACCATTTCTAGACACCAGATACGTACGTTCCAATGAGAACAAAAGACTGATTGGTATCGGAAACCTTGCAGTTTAGGAAGATACTTGAACTATCTGTCCTAGCACAAACATTCGGTCAGAGTAAATCTGGTAAAGCAAATAAAAAACAGGGTTCTGAGAATTTCGGATGTAAGTTTCCCCAAAAAAATCTTAAAACTCTCTTGAATCTTTTTTTAGACAACTCTTACCCTTCAATTAATAGTATATTATTCAACGATCGAGAAATGTGGCCATTACTCGTGAGAATGAGGCTGGTCAACGCGAGCCGAAGGCGAGCGTCGTAAATCATTCGAGCGAGTAATGGCTATTTCTCGCGTGACTTATATTAGGACTATTTGGAAATAAGATTCATTTGTGAAGGAAATCCTGAGAGAATGTAATTCATTTAGTTGCATAATAGGAAGTTTTCATTGAATAAAAAAATCTATAAATATATTTCGAAAAATTTCATAACATAAACAAAATCATTTTTTTATAATGAAATTAATAGTAAAATTGGAACAGTTGGAAATCATAACTGAAGGTATCGAGGATTCTATTTCCTTTTTTCATTTCCGAAGTGTTCTGTGCCATAAATGTTTGTGAGATGTTGCTGGTACTGGTAGACGGTTTTATTGAACCCAAGATTTTTTCTGCAGTTTTCATTTTATTTTTGATCAAATCATCTATGTATCCTTCCACCACAGATGTTGACTTCCACCCTCGATGCCTCTTCAAAGAAGTGATGTCTCCACCCGCATCCACTAGCAGGGTGGCAGATGATCTACGAAAGGTATGCCCAGTATATAGTTCTGGATTTGGAAGTTTAAAAAATGTTGCGATTTGTTTTCCCATGGCTCCGAATTTATTCATTCCATTTCCTTGATTGGTGCATTTACTTTTCTGATAATTCAAAAAAAATGAATCCGTTAATATATTACTCGGTCGTAGCGTGACATATTTCATACAAATATGGCGAAAAGGCTCAGTTATGGTGAACTTCCGAACAATTTTCGTTTTGGTGTTTGGTATGGTGACTAATATAGCCGATCCAAGATCTTCCAAGTACCCTATTTTCATAGAGTGCATTTCATTCACACGACAGGCTCCCATGATTCCCATGATCAGTGCAACCTTAAACAAATATACATAAAAAATATTTCCAATTTTCGTTATTTTATTCAATTTTAAACAGTTTGATAATTGTTAAATCAGTGGTTGGAAAAGAAAAAAACCTCACCGGCGACGGCGTGATTTGGACTCACGATCACTAGATTGAAAGTCCAGAGCTTAAGATGTGCTACCGAGGTGCTTGCAAATTAAAGTGATATGAAGCTATTCAAGTTCCTAACTAGGTTCTCACATTTTGTTCTTTGTCGCAAGATATATTTCGTCAAGTGCTTTGTTTATGAATGAATTTATTTCATCTGGGGTGAATGTTTGAGCCTTTCTCGGTATATAACCATGGGATTTGCGTTTCAAGAACGCTCGTAATTTTGAATAACGTTCCATGTTGACGTTGTGGTTGATTAGAATGGTACTTCTTAACATTGAATATTGTGTCCAAAGCGAGGACGATTTATATTTTTCAGCTAGTTGGGGAAAATATGCTAGAAGTACATTTTCCGAAAACGAATTCACATTATTTTTGTTTCGCCAATCTATGAAAATTGAATATATGGTCTCATATTTTTTTCTGGATTTATTTGGTCGCACTACAAATTTCTGGTGGGGTACACTCGTTATCACTTTCCGAATCCATCTTTTTCTTCTTGTTTTTCGTTAGAAACTATAATATTTTACAAAACGAACTGCCAATTCAATGATTATGACGTTTTACAACAAGTTTGAAGTTGTTAAATTCTCAAGGCATACTTGCAAATGGAAACAACTGCACAGTAATGAATATGCTCATCTGTGATTGGCTTCAAAGTGTTGAGTAATGAATCTGGTTCAACTGTGATTGGTTCGAACCTGTTGAGTAATGGATCATTACCTCCTCGGGACGAAACGAGAGTTCATTACTTATCAAGAAATGGTCATATAAATGACACTTTTTTCAATAGTCCTAGAAAAAATATATTGTTCAACATATCGCCTATTATAGAGCCACAACATAGTAACATAAATCTTAACATATCGAATAATAACACAATGACTACTCAATACTACCCCCAGTATTTTCACCTCTTTACCATACATACGAGATATTTCAAACAAACTAGCTAGACTATTCGATTCCATAGATAATATCAAAATAGCCAACAAAACAGTTCCTACAATCAAGTCAATATATTCAAGAGTAAAAGACAATTCTAGACGTGCCAAAATTGTAACAAAATATACATTGGCCAAACATCAAGATTATTAAAACAGAGAATTATCTCCCACAAAAGGGATTGCAGGCACCACCCAGAAATATGTGCCCTGGCAGATCATGTCAACAAATATGACCATCATATGTATATTTTTTTACTAGCACTTGAGAATACAGAATTTTCTTCAAATCTCAATTCAAATTATTAATAAATCATCAAGTTGGCCCAACCTTGTATAACAACAAAAATTACTAAAACTTCTCATATCACATTTGTTGGCAACCCTCATTATGTCCGACCGTCTCGAAACACTTCCTTAGGAGAAACTCGAAAAAACGTAGAGAAAGTTTGTAATAGCAAGCTCGAAATATAATCTTATCGTACACCACTTGTGATAGACATTTTGGGTAGAGTATACTTTGATATTTTTCCGCCAATATTGTTGCAAAAATACCACCGACCAAATTTCTTTAAAAAAATAATTTGGTCTCGTGAATTCCTACAACAATATTGACACAAAAATGTCAAATTATACTTATAAAATATCCATCACTTTAATAAAACTACAGAAAATGTACCTATCAATAAAAAAATAATTATATATTATATATGGAGACAATTTAATGAATTGTTCATATCTATAATTAATGCTTCTCATGCTTCGTGAAATAGTCTAACAAAATACGACTCTGTTCTGAATATCTTCTCATAATTATGTCTCCAAATATTGACTCAATTGTGTTGCCATACAGCAACATAACTCCGTGAAAAACATAGCGACAGATTATTTCGGATATTCAGAACATCATGATCTTACTTACGAAAGTACGAACATTTGATTTTTGATTTTCAATCGTTAACCAATCTTCTTATGGATTATCCCCATTCAGTTGTATTTTTAACCGACGAAACCAAAAAGGAGGAGGTTCTCTATTCGACCCGTATATTTTATGTTTTTCCATCATATTTTTTTATGTATGATCACGCATAACTTTTTACTGGGGCGTCTGATTCCGATAATTCTTTTTTCAGTGGATAGGGTGTACTTCGACTTTGGTCCCATTTGAATTTAAAAAATGAAATCCACCCCTAAGGGTAGCGAAATGAAGGATATTGATCTGGTCCGTTAACCGATTCTATCAGGCATAACTTTGTACTGGGTTCTTCGATTTGGATGATTCTTTTTTGAATAGATAGGGTATACCTTATATTTGGATTTCGAAAGGAATTAGCCACCCTTACGGGTAGAAAAATAGGGGATAATTGATTTTTCACTAGTGAACATTAGCACACACATACGTAGTTGACAATGACAGATCGCTACTGACATTATTCTTGTTCCGTCAAAATCAGTATATTTTATGAGAGGATGGAATGATATACAAAGTAATGGGATAAACTAACCAGAACAACGAAAATAATTTATATTACAACAAATAGTAAAAGTAGATAATCATATTATTTAACTGGTAATAGTTGAAGTAAGGTGGGTAAGTAAGTATTTTGGAAGTAATAAAAAAACAAGTAGGTAGTGATTGGTAGATTTTAGCCACAAAAAATTGAAAAATAAAAATTGTTTAACAAAAAATTAAACCGACGAAATACGGAACTGAAAAGTAAAAAATAAAAACTTTTCAACAAAAAATTAAACCGACGAAAAAATCAACTGAAAAGCAAAAAATTCAATAAACCTTCTTAGTCTAAATGATAATTGAGCTCCTAAACTAATGTAAGTAACTGATTTTGGGTCGGCGCCAAACAAACTAGCAATTGAATTAGGTGAAGCGTAAAATGATGACAGCGAGATGCACGGCTGCGTTTTGATGACTTCTTTCATAGATAATGATCTTCGATAATTGTTTGTTTGGCCTCGACTCAAAATCAGTTACTTACATTAGTTTAGGAGCTCAATTATCATTTAGACTAAGAAGGTTTATTTTATTTTTTGCTTTTCAGTTGATTTTTTCGTCGGTTTAATTTTTTGTTAAAAAGTTTTTATTGTATTATTTACTGTTGCCGTTATTTGATTCAACTCATGTTATCAGATAAGGTGATATAACAATATTGTTTGAACTTCCGTTTTCTATTTCGTTGCTGAAATATTTCACCCTACAGGCTACAACGATGAAAATCTAAATGAGTATTCGAATAGTTCCAAATTCAACATGTTTAACCAACATCTATATTAATTATTTAATATAATTGAATATGTTATCCACTTTATCGATTTCAAAATTTCGACCCAACAAATGGACCTTAGTCGGACTTGAAAATGTAAATTTTCCATATTTCTCCACATGGACTGCTAGAGATTATTGAGTATTATATCAATTTTTATTTTCTCAAATCCGTCAACACGTTCCAAAATAAGAGGGTACCTATTTCAAACTTCGATCCAAATCCTAGCAAAAAGCTATTTGTCCATCAAAATGTGCTGGTCTTTACCAAGTGCGAAATCAGAAGAAAAAGTAGCATGACACACTATTCCAAATTGGTTACACCTCCATTTTCTCCTTTCGCTAAATGTAGCAGATAATTCCTCCCACGTACAGTAAACAACGATCACCCAATGTGTCAGCTCAAATTCGCATATGTAAATCTCAGATGTAAACAGGTAATATTTTCTTGTAACCTACAATACGTTCGGTGAATTTTAAGGACTGAGATCATAATCGAGTTGGCTTGGCACCGATCATGGCCCAATTGTTCGTTCCGCTATTCTCGGATGCCATTTTAAATATTCAACTATTCGAATTTTTCGCGAAATGGCCCGATTTTGGCGCACCTTCAAGGTAACAGTTATACATTGTTCCGAATTAATATTGAATATCATTTTTGTATTGCAACCATGCTTGCATTCGGCAATGGTAATCGGATGCCGAGGAAATTCTTGAGATTGGTGATAAGAGTTTATAATGCAGAAGCTGAACAATGGATTGTGTCCTTGACGTCAGACTTGGCGACAACTTGGGAAAGAAGTAGTAGCAGATTTTGACACTTCCTTTCAACAGAATGAAAACGCGGCTTTCAATTAACAATAATAATATAATGATGATTATTTTTTTCGTGTAATTTTTAACCAATCAGAACGTTGAATTAAGTTAAGTTACCTTGTATAATTCCGATAATACCTGATTATACGTAGAGTAGCTCCACCAATCGAAAATTTTATAATAATTTCATTTTCGTAGTAACCACATCGACATCAATATACAACAATACACAAACTAACAGGACAGTCAAATTTTGACGATAATCAATAATTGTTCAAAACTGAGTCGGTTCGGAGATTTATCATTAAATGCAATAGACGAAAATATACAAAATACTGGGCCTCATAATACAGTGAAAACAAAAAAGTACGCATGGAAACAATTTTTTACGTTTTGTAGTGAAATAAACTATGCACCAAATGAATCAATTTCCACTGAAATGATAGCATCCATTTTGAAATATTGGGCTTTCAATATGCAAGAAGGTAATGGAGTAAATTATAAAGAAAATGTGGTTGAAACGATGTGGAACGTAACGGCAAAACAAATACAAGAAAAATATATGAAGGAGTTTAATAGAGTAATTGATCCATTCTCTAGTCCCATATTTTTAGCCGCATGAAAAGCAAGAAAGAAGGGAACTTAAAATTTTACCGGACAAGAGAAAGGTTAGTGCATCAGCATTTAAAGATATCGAGTACATAGCGTGGGATGAAAATACACCGGAAGGATTACAAATGAAAAACTTCTTAATTGCTTCTGTAGAACTTACGTGGAGAGTAAATGAAGGAGCGACATGCTTGACTCATTATTTCCGAAAGGAAACTGGAAATGATGATACTCCAACTGGTAGAATACAATGTAATCCTATTTTTAACAAAACCACACAGGGAGGAGCAAAACCGTGTGCTAATAATAAATGGCTTGTACCCATCCATAATGAAGTAAGTCGTCCAGTGAGACTTCTAGATGAACTAATGATAAAAAGAAGCGAAAACATCAATATTAAAACAGATAGGTTATTTCTGACAGCAAATCCTAACTGGAGAAAACAAAAATCCTTTGGCTGGTACAAATATATGCCAATTGGAGTGCATGAAATTAGTAAATGGACCAAAAACAAAGATTCTAGGAATAAACAGAGAAAATAGAGGAAATTCAAAGGGATGGGAAGGGGTGAAAAGTTGGCCAAAAAGTCTTCCCTTAGGTTTTCTGGCTCCTGAAAAAGCTGCAAAATTTTCGCCTTAGCCGCTCCCGCGAGTTTTTCAATTTGTTTATTTGGTCAACGCTGAGGCCGGGCCCCACTAAAAAAGTCTTCCACTTCAATTTTCCCGATGTAAAGACCATAACAAAGTAAAGGAACACAAAATCAAGCATATAGAAGACGTCGAATTTTTGCAATGATAGATTTTGGGGCCCAAAATTTAAAAAAATAGGTTTTGAGTAGTACGCCCCAACCAAATCGTCTTTCGCTTTGTCAGATGATTTCTAGTCACTTTCTAAACAGAATTATCATAACGGAAGACATATAGAAATCGTCGAAAAAGTCGTTAGACATTTTCCCTTCGTACTAAAGTGGGCCCTGCCTAATTTCAAAAATATTTGGAATTTGGGGTTTTCGAGGGTTGGACTTTTATCTCACCAAACGGAAGACGTATAGCTTCTCATCGCGGTTTCAGACCCGCGGCTCTCTAACTATCTAGGACTGTGAACCCCAATATCATACCAATTCAGATGTGTACCATCAGAGCAGTCAATACTTCTCAAATATGGAAATTGGCCTTCCAAATGTAGGGAAATTTACCAGAAGATATTGAATAATTGATCAGATATGCCAGGTGTACAGCTATGGATACTGCTACGGACTTGAGAAGTTTTGTTGAGAGATTGTCGACAACGGTGCTGTTTTTATTATTGAAATCTTAGATGAATGTTATGACTTCCTCGGAGATGAAGAAGCACGTATTTTCGACGATAGTGAGCTTTTTTCTCCAGTGATGTTATCAAACTACTCTCTAAAATTATTCGCAACTTCTCCCGAAGCTCTATATATCTTACGTTCCATGTTCAAATTATTTTTTACCAAGATAGATAAATAGATTTTCGGATAAGCTCAATTTCCAAATTCTGATTTTTACACTGAAAGAAACTTTCGATCAGAATTGAAAGATCAACAACATATCAAAGCTAACGGAAAGTAATTGCCTCTATAAAGTTCGTGCAGGTCTCAATTCAAAATATAGATCAATAAGTGTTGACTGTCCTATAGAATGAGAGGTTTGTATTCTAGTTTAAAGTACTATCGTAGAGCTCATTCTATATCTGAAGGTTGGACATAGCGATTCATCACACAAAATCCACTTCTTTTCATGGTTAAACTGTTTCATACTCACATTATCATTATTTTTTTACTGCATATGGGGAAACCCCTTTTTTTAGTTACACATAGTTAAGTGAACCAATCGCTGATGTAGTCACATGAAATAATCTTCTTTTCTATAGAGGATGGAAACAGCACCGCATTTAATACCCGACAATACAAGTTTATTGCCTGTTATAACATTATATCAAGGTTTATGATTGCAGATATAATTCAGACATCTATCCCGGCCGGTGTGTCATGTTTTATCTGTCTCATTTCTCTGTGACCACAGGCGCGTCTATTCGCAAGAAAACCGCACGACTATAAATATCGGAGCTTGCGTGAATATCCTCTCAACAGGAGTCCATGATACCAAATCCGTGTAGGTTTGGGTAATAAATACGCATACGACAAACTAACGTTCGTTGATTCAGTCGTGACCAATCGAAAAATAGAAAAAGAGCAAATGATATGCATTGTGTTTTCCATTGTTGAACTTCAAAGATCTATATATTTTTGGATATTTTCTTTTTTTTCGAACACCTAAGTGATACCCGATGCTTTACAGAAATGATGTCTCACGTACAATATCGTAGATGAATATGTGAGCCTCCTGGAGTATATTAATGTCAGAATGTTTGAGGGAGGTTTGGGGAATACAGTCGATTCTTTTTCTTTGATAAACCAACTCTTCACCAAGAAACGCAAAATAGAAACTCTTCCAGAGATTATAATCTCAGGAAGACAGATTCCGTATAAAGCGTCGACCAAACACCTTGGAGTCATCATAGACTCCAAGCTGACCTGGAATGAACAGTTTGAAAATCGAACTGAGAAGGCTACCTGCTCCTATTGGGCATGCAGAAGAGCCTTCGGCAACACGTAGGGCTTGACACTCAAAATCCTACACTGGATATACACGGCGATCATTCGCCCGACACTAACGTACGGATCCACCATTTAGTGGACCGGTTCCATGAAGGGAAAGTCCAGAAATGAACTTGATAAAGTACAACGTCTAGGAATAACAGGTGCCATGACGACGACGCCTACTAGAGCTCTAGAAGTTCTACTAGGACTACTACCTCTGCGATGCGTGCTGCATACAGACTCAAAAGCGCAAGCCAATAGATCGGTACTGAGGCAGACCATGGACACTCAGCTATTTGGAACAGGACAAAGGAAGGATGTCCAGTCCTATATAGGAAAGAGACCCCCGCCTGTTCTGGATTTCAGAAAAGGACCCTATAACCATCCTTACAAGGGAGGAATGGAAAGACAATGCACCCGACAGACCATCAAACTATGTATCAACCTGGTACACAAATGGATCGAGATTTGGGGGTATGTCCGGCACAGGGGTCTACGAAGAAGAAACAAAGAGATAAATCTCAGTTCCCTTAGGCAAATATGCCTAAGTGTTCCAGGCTGAAGTATATGCCATTCTTACCAGGTCCACGAAAACCTCGACAATAAAAGTCGAGGACCTACTGCCATCTACTCGGACAGCAAAGCTGCTATTCTGGCGTTAGGCGCAAATAGGATTGTATCCAAACTGGTGAAACGCTATAGAAAGTGTATCAAAAACAAGCAAAGTCAGCTTCATATGAGTCCCGGGACACTCAGGTGTTTCCGGGAACGAGGAGGCAGCCAAGATAGGATCGGGAAAGACTCCAGTCGGACCTAAACCTATTTCGGAAATACCCAGCAGCCTGTCAGTCTCAAACATGGAGGAACTGCTACAAAAGCAAAAAGCAGTTCTTTAAAATATGGCAAGAGGCGCCATGCATGAGGCAATCAAAGCTCCACATAAAGGGGCCATCGAAAAAAATATCTAAAGAGATCCTATTACTTAACAGACGGGACAGACGGGACAAGAGTGTGACTGGGCTCCCAACGGGACACAATCACCTGAACAGGCACATGGAGCTCATCCGGATCACAGATGATACCCTATGTAGATGGTGCCTGGAAGATGACGAGACATCGTCGCACATCCTCACTGAGTGCCCAGCTTTGGTGCACCAGAGAGAGATCAACCTTGGGAGCATAATTCTGAACCCAGAGGACGTCAAGGAGATTCAGCTGATTTTATCAGAACAAGTGGGTTCTTCGGAACCGGCCCACCTTGTGGAAAGAAGAAGAAGAAACCAATCCAGAATACGAGTTATCGGCATTTTTACTCTCAAAATAAAAGTAATAGTACGATTATTTAAAAAAAACAATACAAAATCAAAATATTGCTTAATATCCGGGTTTAAGGAAAAAACCACCAAAATATCAACTTGTTGGTAGATGAATTTATGAAAAAGATGCCAACAGTTACTATAAGGATATTGCTTTCCATTTTTGGGGTTTCTCTTCCCCTGGAAGTAAAAAATGTCAGTATTTTGAAAAACCAATAGAATTTTATATTCATCAGTAACGAACCTTTTGGAAATGATGTGCCTGAAATATTATTATTATATAACACGCTTTTCTTGTGTGTTTTATATGCTAATAAGAAATGAAATGCAATACAACATTTTATCCACTGCTGTTATGTTATAAACACGAAAACTTCACCTGAACTGAAGGCTTATTTTTTATGTTGCTTAAAATATGTTGTCTGAGAAAGTTATGATATGGTTTCTATGACAAATGGTTTGTTTATTATGTAAGTTTATTCTGATCATTGACTCCATTCCTAATTCCAAGAACAATTGTTCTCATATATAATGGAAAAAAATCAGTATTCCACAAGAAATATTGGAAGATGCTTAAGAAGCAAGTTTGTTTTTATAGCCAGCAAATTCAGTGAATTAAACGAGATGCGAAACTAAAGGATGACAAGAAGACTACTGATATAAATATTAATGTAAATGTGAAAAATAAATAAGTTTACTCAATAATTCCTTCCATTGCAGATACAGAAAATTGTTCTAAGAATTAACTAGAATTATTGTTTTTCTTTTACTCAAAAATCAGGCAGTGTTTTATGACACTGTGTCTCATGTGTAAACAGAAACATTATGACTTCATATTATGCCAGTTATAGATAAAACTTTGTCATTCATTAACCGTCATCAAACGCAAATTTATTTCAGTTTTTGCAGGACTCCCAAGGATTTATTTTGGAAAATCTCGAAACTATTAAAAACCCTTATCGAGTTTGGAAGGGGTCCAAAACGTCCAAGTCCAAATTTTTACCTTTTTGTTGAATAATCAACATCAAATATATCCTTCTTCTTCCATATTCACCACGTAAATTTTTTCCGAATAACTACAACTCACAAGTATTCAAATTAGTAATGTGAGGATAAAATGGGTAAATATAAAGTTAGCGTACACATGCTCTCCGAATAAAACTTTTCTTACGTGTTTTTGTCTCCTGAACACGAATCCGGCGGTCTCATACCTTTTCCGAGTTAGAGCACTTTTCATTTTTTTAACCTTATTCTCAAGCACCGTTTTCTCGCACAAAAGGCACTCGTAATGCCTCCTTTTTACCAACCTAAACAATACACCCTAAAGCACTTTTTTTCGGCACAAAATATTGTCGTTTTTATCGAAAAAATCCTCCTTACACAGTTCCAAATGAACAAACTTCACACATCTGACAGATGAAATTTAGTAACTTTCCCTTCTTTTTCATGTTGGTAATGAATCATGGTGAATCATGGTGCCCAAAAACAAATGAAGGGGAAACTTTTACTCATATTTGAATTCGAAAAGTTGGCGGTGATTCATTTATTACCAACATGAAAAAAGTGTATGCTTTCATCTGTCAGATGTGTGAAGTTTATCTATTTGAGACTGTGTGAGAAGGAATATTTTTTCGATAAATCGACAATATTTTGTGCGAAGTTGTGCCGAAAGTAAGTGCTTTAGGGTGTATTGTTTAAGGTGGTAAAAAGAAGGCGGCATTTGAGTGATTTTTGTGCGATAAAACGGTTCTTGAAAATCAGGTTGAATAAAAAGAAAAGTGCTCTAACTCGGAAACGGTATGAGACTGCCGCATTTGTGTTCAGGAGACAAAAACTCGTAAGAAAAGTTTTTTACCTATATTCAGAGAGCATGTGTACGCTAACTTTATATTTACCATAAAACGTTTATAGGAAAATGTTATGGATGCTTTTCCAGCGAAATACCTCCGTTTTTATTGTTATGATTTTCGAGTTTCATTTTATAGTATCTCTTACGGATTCATCTAACATTTCCAAATACAGGTTTGAAACGATTATTTCTTCGAATGTTGACTTCAATAATAGTTCAAGTTCTATAAATACCGTGACCCTTAGAAACATTTTCTCGATTACTCCGGAGACTGAATGGTATAGAGAGTGGTCCAATGGGAAGTTCCAATGCTTCGAATATTAACCATTTGGAAAGAAACAAAATACCAATTAAGATTGATTTAACAGGTGACACAGAAACTACACCGTGGAAGTTGATGATTCTGGAATTTTAGAGCATGAAAAACACACATTAATAAAATATACTATAGAAAGGGATTTGAGTCATTTTGCCTCCAGCTTCTACTTCTGATAATTCCTCTTTCAGGAAAAATTGAAATTTTTTATTGGAAACAAAAACAGCATTTCTATTTTTGTATAAACCTTGAACTTTTCAATCAAAATTTGGAGAAGGGTTCTAATCCCCCTAGAAGCTTCCTGATATTTATTCCTATGTAATCTGACTAGATTCAAAAGGAAGAAGTATAACCAGCACACAAGCATATAGACAGCATATTGGGTTTGAATCTTAATATGTAATGAATAATAACTCATATTTATTTTTATAGTTCAACTTTGAATTCGAGAAATAATAGAATACAATGATGTTCTGTTTGTCGACAGGAAAATAACTCAAATAGTGCCTGATTGACAGGGGCAAATGAGGCTCAAATGAAGGGTCAACAAGAATTGTTAATTCTAATGAATGGTAATTTACAGCAATTTTTTATTTCTCTGTACATCTTAGAGAATAACTTTTCGGGTTGAAGTTGAAGTCATAAAGCTCTTTCGAAAGATATTCGCGTGGAGTTTTGTGAAAATATGCAAGAATCGAGGGTGTAATCGAAATAATGGATTTGAAGTTATTGTCTTATTTTTCGACTAAACTTTTTGTATGAACGGTACCGCGAATACGCAAAATTGTCGTTATTTGGCAACAGGAAATCCCAACTTGACGATGGAAGCTTACACTCAATATCCTCAAAAAGAAACTGTTTGGGTTGAGATTCTTAGAAATACCATTGTAGGACCATATTTTTCTGACGGTACTGTGACGAGTGAAAAGTATTCAGAAATTGTGCAAACTTAGATCCATATTCAACTGCAACATTTCCAGACATTAATAACACTGTTCGAATAGATTCTACTATTTGGTTCCAACAGGAAGGAGCAGGCCCGCATTATGCTCTAGTGGTTAGAGATTTTCCCAATAAAATATTTTCCATTCGCTGGATTGGACGACTCAGTCATATTGAATGGCCTGCTCGGTCCCCAGATTTAACTCCCATGGACTTTGAGCATTTGTTGTAAATTTGTTATTTGTTTATTTTTCCTTAGTACTGGCAACTTTCAATATTTTCACTGCAAAATAAATAATGAAATAAATGTAATGAGCACCTGTTTGGGTGACGTTATATCTTGTAAGGTAGTGGGGGTAAAAATCAATAAAGTAGTTCTATTGAAATCTACCTAAAATATTCAAACCGGGCCATTATATACATCAAAACATATAGTTGATCATTTTTGTTACGAAAGGAATTTTCACTATAATTATTATATTCGCCCATTGAAAGGGTATATTTAAAAAAATTAGTTACCCATCAATAATAGCGAGTTTTGCCTGAATGATGAAATAATTTCATTCACAATCCGCTTCTATGGTTGATACAATACTTTACCTCGCAATTTTGCTCGGTTGGGATGAAACCATCTTTCATTAATAATTTCAATAAATAGATTATTATTAACAGTATAGCGGATTATTTTCTACAAAACGCAATGTAAAGATTTTTCATGATATTTGTACGTACACCATAACTCCAACTGGCAGTATGCAAAATTGTAGAATCTTTTTCGTTAGTATATGAGTTCCGGCTACCACTTAATAATAATTGTTCTTATTGAAATTGACCATGGAACTGACTATCACTATTGCGGCAGTGTTCCAACCACTATCATCGTGCCTTTCCAAAGACTCCCAGTCTATTTTCTCCCCCTTTTTAATTTTGACCTAATTGAGAATTATCAATATTCTTGATTTGAAAGAAAGGAAAAGCGTTTTGAAACAAAGATGTACATTTCACCAACGTCAATCACATTCTCCATTTCATCGAATTCATCAATATTACAATTTGGTAAATTTCCGCTTTAATCAAATCTTAGCTCCAAATTGTAGTACGCTGATTTGTCGCTCTTTCAGAATAAATCTTTCAAAATTTGATTAAGAAAATATAGATTTGATTTGGTTTAATTTTTTGTGAGATAGAAAAATGCACAGAATTCCGATATCTTCGGAATGTTCGATTGTAGGCAAAATGTAGGCATTTTCAGAATATTAACATTATATTCATATCCAAGGTCCGCAATGAGCGTTTCATTGTTAATTTTTTGGCAGCGAGGTAATATCAATACTCAAAGTCATAGAGATCGTAATGAAGTTTTATATGTAAGCAAAATAATGAATTCCTGTAGTGGGAACATTTATGCAAGTTTTTAGTACGCCACATTTTATTTTGACACTCGCGCAAGACACGAACCAGCATGTGGTTGGTAGTCCTGCCTAATATTTCATGGCGTGTGGATCCCCCAGGTGGCGACCGTCGGACCCATATAAATTTTGTGAGGATCGGATTGGTTCATCGTATTTAATGGATTACCATTTGGGGGATCGATACACGAAATAAAATATGTTTAACATAGAGATTATAATACCTCGTTGGCGTTGGGGCTAATAAATATTTCAAAAACCCGAAAAAAACATTGCATGGTATTGATATACATATTCTTTGTAGTATTGAGATTGCAATGAAATAATAAGATGTTACATGGAAGTTATGTACCTTATAGTCGATTCATTGGGTGAATATTAGATGGTTTAATGTTCGGTCAGAATGAGAATAATTTATTCGGGCATTGATAATGTTATACCTGTCCTCGTACCTCTTTCATATGGAATTACTTTCACCAGAATGTGAGATAGTTTCTCGGGTTTCTGCCCACGTTCTGTGTTCTTGATCTTCGAAAAGTCCGATTTCACGACGTTTCGGCAAATTCACGTTTGTCATCTGGTGATGTCTAGAAATTCGATTGTTTGGAAGTCGACTTCGAAACATAGGCCAAGCATTAAAAATGGAAAATACACTTTATTACTGAACAAAATCTTTGAAAGTGTGTGGTGATAAAAAGCTCATATTGGTTTGGCATTGATTACACAATGTTGTAAAAGAAAGCTTTTTTGCAGATTCGTATAAAATGCATGACAAACACAAGTTTAACAGAAATGATAGGTCTTGGAACTCATGCTCGGATATTGGGACTGCTGACTTCACTGGTAGATGTGTTGGAAACCTAGGCCTCCTACAATCCTCCAATCTTCCACTTATCCTTTTCATTCTGTTCAAATCAACTGCTTCGAGCTCGCCATCAAATGATGATATCAAGTAAATCATCCCTATATTTTCCTGTCGCACTTGAACACAGGTTGACAGAAAAAACTTATCACATTGAACATTCCATGTTGTGTACATTATGATTCCTAAAGCATTGGCGCAAAAGTTGCTGCCAATCCCATGGTGTTAGGATTGTCAGGTTGTTAATATTTTTGCGTTTTCTTTCCATTAACGCATGGATGGTGTCTGCCTCATATCTACCAGCTTTACTACCATCCCACATCATGCAGTAGCACTATTGTCTGATGATCCAAAAAGAGTGTTCGTCAATGTCCACAGTTTAGGTTTGTAAAAACGTATCCCATTTGTTAATAGCGGTATAGGCAAACATATTTGCAGATCGCCAGTCTGAACTTTGTGTGTGGGATTTGTTTTTGAGATTATAGTGTCTTCACCTTTTCTATAATTCTATAAGGTGTGAGTCATATTCAGAGATGAACTTGTCTCTGTATTCCATGGCTTAAACAGTTATCCTCAAGGCTAGTCTGGAAGGAATCACAAATGTCACATATATCAACCTCTGGTGGCTTGAAAGAAAGCTTAAACTGCTCATAAAAAACATCAAGGTTACATTTTTGTTAGCAATAAGTTCTACATGTAGGTATGTTATTGTCTTTGCAAAAATGTTGGAATGAGTTATACATTTTTTCTTTATTTGACCCAGGGCCAAGGTATTCATGGTGGGTTTTTTCCGTCCATAATGACTCTCATATCAAGCGAAGGACGAAATATGTTGAAGAGCATTTCCTCTACTCTCTTCGGGTGTTTCGTTCGTTGGAATATTTCTCCCTCTCTGATCAATTTCAACACCACCCTTTGGCTGGCGGTTTTTTAGGGAATTTATCACAAAAGTATTCGAGATTGCAAGTGTATATTCCTCACCCTCAGCTAACTTTTGTTTGCGTACATTGCATTGGATTTCTTCCCATATCCTTCCTTTTTTTTAAATATGTTTTTCTGAGAAAGTCATTTTTCCTATGAGTTAGATCATTCAACTTGTCGTCACTCGTAAGGTGTGGATCATTCTCCAAAACACCAATATTTGTTTTGTTTTGATTTTCATTGGCTTTCTCTACTCTTGTTTGAAGTAGATGGGTTGAAAAAATCAGAATCTGAGAAGCTTACAAGCTTACATCACTATTCCGCACATAATCATTGTCCATGTCTGAATCATCAACTTCGTTGTTACTTAACCATGTCCCTTCCAGTATGCTTGTTTTCTCCTCCAACTTCACAGTTTGCATGTGGATCTGGAATAATAAAGGAGCAAATGATAACCAAAAATCAAAATATCCTTTTTTTCATTGAAATATTTGATTTCTCCTTCAAAATTAATAATAATCTTATTTAAAGATTGAATGTTGCGCGCGCCTATGTGAACTCCATGACACTACTCGCCCTATCGATCTCACTTCGAAACTCTTTTATTTATTGTCCTTATATAAGTGAAATTATTGTAAGTTCAGTGTTTCTTTTTCCGCGATAATAATAGTCAGGGATTTCATTTAAGAACAGATTAAAAACGTAAATCCGTTGAGAACTGTTCACAATTAATATATTAAGCATGACTCTCAACAATCTTACCTTTGTTGTTTGTTCAACTATCATCCTTTGACACAAGGAAACTTGATATTTTTCATCCACGAGAATGGTGTTTCGGCTCCATTTTGTCAGTGGCACCTTTTCAAACAATTAAAAATAGCTAATGATCACAAGGTTGACACCCATCAATCCAAAATTTCAACAGCAGTCTAGCAGTGAAGTTCCGATTCCATCCGCTAGACGAACGACCGACAGGGAGGTGTACAACACTATGTAGTGTTTTATACCCCCAGCATTTGCAGGGGTAAACAAAGCCAAGTCCACATGGTGTTTTTCACCTCCTACGGAAATGGACATGGTTTTGTTTTCAATTGTATTATTTTCGTTATTTATAGTGGCCTGAACCTCTATATAAAGCAAAAAATGCATATCAAGGACATAGTGCAAATTCGATTTCACGGAAAAATTTACACGATAATTATATAGAATCCGATAGCCGAAAAAAGAATTCAGCGATAAGGAACATAGTTGGTATTCACTCATAGCAACTACAGAAACCATAGAATTGATTGATTCATAAACAAATGATAAGTACCCAAAGGAAAAAAAATTAAAGAAAGAATAATTTGGGATAAAAAACGAATGTTTCACAAAATAGGCAAACACGTGATCAATCGAGGCAGTGCGGTTCAGATCATATATTATTATCATTAAGAGACATACGTAATTGAAGACGACCACGACTTTATCCAAAAAGTGATAAATATACATACATTAAGAAACACTCATTCAAAAAAATACCAACGGAATAAAAACGTAAAGCATAAAGTAGGAGTTGAAGTGTGCAGAAATCCTTGGAGGCAGACAGTAAACAACTCAGCAATCATTATTATAACAAGAAAGAGTATTTTTATGATTATGTTTGGCAATTAATATAGTTCACTGAAGAACTATCATTATTAATGACGATAGAAGATGTCAGATGTGTTGTAACTATAATAATGATTCCTATTGGAAATTCACATGTTCCAATGGTATATAAAACTTTCAACATTAACATATTTGATAAATCAATGCATTTTACTTTTGTTGCTATCAATCAACATACTACATTGGAACCAAAATACTTATCTACGTCTTTGCGAATATACTTACTTGGTCGCTTCCTTATAGGATTCACAGTATTTCGTGGGGGAATTGAAAAATGTCCTTTGACAATACACCATTGTACTGATTGGAATGGACATGATTTATTGAGAATGGAATAAACTCAATAGTTATTGTTGTGATTGCGTTCAGATCAATTTCATTAACAGTGATTGAAGACTGAATACCAGTTGGTACATGTCCTAATTATTTTATTATCCTTTCATGAATTCCAAATATATGATTGATTCAGTTAACGTTATCCATCATATTTTTTAAATATGCAAATATTATTGTTACACTCTTCTTTGTGATTGAATTCATTTTCTTCAAACTTCCTGAAAAGTATCCAAGAAAAATGCACCATATATTGTTATATTCTGCATTCATTAAACTTATTAACCGAGTTTTTTTTAGTATTGTTGACGATAACACCCACACTCCCCCAAAATTAGGTACCAATGAAAATAATTTTCAAATAGCTTTCCAATGATGTATCACAAATGAGGGTTTGCCATTGAAACCTATGAAGTGGGGTTTGATGGGGCGATTTTGCCACGAAACGGGTTTGGGCATTCCTTGATATATTTTTTCATTTCCGAGATATTTCCACTGGTAACTTCCAAATTAGACACAGTGTATATATATATATACATATACATATATCTGCTGCGAGAACTTTTTTTTCAGTGTGGCCCATTCCGGATCTGGCTCAAACCACATTCAGCCTCTACTCCATTGAATGTTAAATATTAACCGATATCATCTTAACAGTACATGATCTGATCAGATAAGAGGAAGCATGAGTATAATGAGTACAAAAAAATGAATAAATTACTACCTAGGCACTAAAAATACAACAAATAATGAAACATCAATTTAATGCCCTCTAAATTGATGCTGGCGGGTCGGCAACCTTTAAATAGTACTGTTGGGTTCTCTGAACGGAAAATAATCAGTAGGTTCCCATCATTTGTGATTTTTTTGGAGAAATTAATGAAGCTGAATTGCTTGAAGTATTCCGAATATATTTTTTTTTGTGATAAATTACTGAATCAGCGCTACTTTCGATAAAACTTTTCAGGAATATGCCTCTGCAGCATTATGAAACTAATATGTATTATTAATGTAACACAGATCCATGAAATTAAGCAATAATTTTATCATTCGTTTAAAATAAACGAAAGGATGGTTCAGAATAGAGTATGTATAGAAGTGCAATTGGCAAACATATAAACGTTAAAAAAATTCCGCTAGTAATAGATACCATTTGTTTAACATATACCTTTGCAGATATTTACCAGCTCCACACTTCATGCTAATACCAATATATAACACATCCTCCGCTAGGAAATTCATACTGAAATTTCACTATGGAGATATGAATCTTCCCCAACAAAATAGTTATTTATACAACGAGAATGTAAAGCAACATAAATGCGATATAGTGAAACCTCACAAGTGCAAAAAAGAGGCTTTTATTCGAGTTGTATACATGATTTTTTCCAATACTTTGGTTTTTCAATATAAAAATGAAAATTCCCTTTATTATTATTGACGTTTTGATGGTAAAAGTCCAATTTTTATTGTTTTGGCAGTGACAGTGACATTAAGCAAAATTATTTCAGTCAATCGCAATACATACCTACCAGGAAAAATTAGAACAAATATAAGGTTGTCGGGGTGCATAGTAACAATTTCAATTATTGAAGTCACCATTACTGTAAAACCCTAATCAGATCATTTTCGTAAATATATAAAATATCGCTTTAATTATGGAAAAAGAAAGTTATTTCAGTGATACATCTGATATTCCAGCCGATGTGATGGAGCCAGCGGAATCAGTTAGCTCAGAACTTCTACCAATAAAGTCAAAACTACTATACGAAAAAGAATATGATGCATTTGATAGTTGTGAAAAAAATATCTAAGGTAATAGAACCGGTCATTCTTGCGTATTTGGGAAAAAAATCTGAAACTATGAAGTCGTCAAGCTTTCAGCTGTTAACAAGAACATACATATAGGTGATTATGCCAAAGTGAAGGCATTTCTTAAAAGAAAAAGGCTATAAACCGAAAAACGCAAACTTTTCACGAGAGAAGAGGTAATTAAATGTTTGCTTGATGATGCAGATTAATTTTTTTCATTGATAGAAGTAGTTATGATTATGGGATTGTCAGGCGCCTATCGCCGGGACGAACATTCTAAAATGACAATTCATGATATTGAGGACAAGGATTCTTTTATAATTGTTAAAATTCCTGATTCAAAAACGGAATAACAATGAACACAAATTTAATCCAGCTGAAATTTGCCATAAGTACATATCACTGCGTCCTAAGATAGCAGAAAACCCTAGATTTTTTCTTCCGTATAGGAATGGAAAATGTATAGTTAAAGTAGTCGGAATGAATACTTTTCAAAAATTCCGAGTCTAATTGTATCATTTCTTGGATTACCTGATACTTCAAAAATACTGGCCATAGTTTTAGAAGGTCCTCTGCGTCGCTTTTAGTTGGCTCAGGGGCTGATATACCGGGTGACACAGGATATCGGGCCACTCCTGTAACTTTTGTATTCGTGAACGGATTTTTCTGGAATTTGGTACAGTTATATAAGCAACCATTTCGGATATGATCACATTAAAATCCAATATGACGGACTTCAACAGGTCAAAACAAGTCCAAACCTTGTGTCAAATGTAATTTTTTTTAAACAATTGAAATTAAAATTGTTTTTTTGTTTTACCTTGTGGATAAATAAGATTTGGTCAAAGCTATTCACAATGAGTCGCAAATAACAGAAAAACTTAAGTTTTTCTGAAAAATTACTTTTTGTGTCACTTACTGGTTAATCAATTCAGTCACATCACATTTTGATCAAAAATTCATTTTTTTCAAATGAAACCTCTATGGGCCACCTACCTGTCTCTCTAGAACATTCATTAAGGAGAAAAATAACATAATTTTTGTAATTCGGTGCAGTAACAAATTGTATAAATTCAAAAATCTACAACTAGTTCATGAGTTTTCTGGCAGTTCGAATAATTTTTCAACTTAGTAAACTGTGGAAAACAACATTCTAATCTTGTCAACTAATTGTGTAAGTTATACTTATAAGCACGATAATGGTGTTTTTTTTTTCTTCCAGCGTTTTCTCGACTGATATTGCATTGGTTTTCCAATTCCCGCGTCGAAGCAGTCGGATCAAAATCAACATAAGCAAAACATTCATTTCTGCCTCCTCACTTACGATCATCTTCTCCATTGTTGGGTTCTTTTCGGAATCTTTTCTCACATTTTAAAAAAAGGTTATTTGTGGGTGTCTTCTGTGTTGGTATCGTTCAGCGTATAACTGACAAGCGGCGACAATGTTTTCAAGACATTCTCCGTAAATTAATAACATATCAACCTGTTCACTTCTTGTGAACCTATAATTTTGATTTTACATTTCTACTAAACTAATTTCCGGAAGTTAACTAATTTTCGAGAGTTGAGATGAAAGATGACAGAGAAACACAATTAGTTGACAAGATTCAGAAATGTTGTTTTCCACAGCTTACTAAGTTGAAAAATTATTCGAACTGCAAGGAAACTCATGAACTAGTTGTAGATTTTTGAATGTATACAATTTGTTACTGCACCGAAGTACAAGTATGATATGTAATTTTTTTCTTAATGAATGTTCTAGAGAGACAGGTAGGTGGCCCATAGGAGTTTAATATGAAAAAAAAAAATTTTTGATCAACATGTGATGTGACTGAAATAATTCATCAATAAATGACACAAAAAATAATTTTTCAGACAAAATTATGTTTTTCTGTTATGTGCGACTCATTGTGAATAGCATTGACCAAATCTCATTTATCCACGAGGTAAAATAAAAAAACAATTTTAATTTCAATTGTTTCAAAAAAATGACATTAGACATTAGCTTTGGACTTGTTTTGACCTGTTGAACTTGAATATGTAAAAATATACAGGGTGTTCTATTTGAAAAAACAAAGTTGCTGGCATTTGCAGAAAAACCGGAAGTCCGCCATATTGGATTGTAATGTGATCAAATCCGAAATGGTTGCTTATATAACTGTACCAAATTTCAGAAAAATCCGTTCACGAATGCAGAAGGTACAGGGGTGGCCCGATATCCTATGTCACCCGGTATTGAGACTTCAACATCATGGTAGATGGCGATCGTCGACCGTTGCAGAAGGCTATGTGGAGCAGTCCGTAGAAGAAAGAGTGAAAATTGGAAACGGTTTTTTTAGTGGTAATATCAAGAAAAGTGGAAATGTCGAATTCGAGAACAATAATACTTGTAACATTATACAAGAAAAGTCATTTGATTCAGTATTACGAAAATCATCGTTTGGAATTAACATACAGAATAACAGCAATTGTACTATTAAAATAAATCTTGTAAACAATTAGTATGGATGAAATATGATTGTAATATGTTTAATGAAAAACTATTGAAATAAGAATGATGGGTATTGTGTATTACCTGTATTTAAATAACGTAGGTCTGTACTTTACTGTATAGCCTACTTTTGACATTTAAAAGTCATCAAAAATTACACATTTTTGACGTAAGTATTGGAAAAAATTCGTTTTCGATTCGTCTGAAATTCTGCAAATTTATAACAATTTTCTCAGTGTAGATTTCCGTTAAAAGAGAATTTGGTTTGAAGTTTGAAAAAAAAATGTAGGAGTTTTATTGAGAGGAATAAGAAGTATTACAAAAAAAAGCATAAAAAACATTTTCATTGCCCTTTGAACATCAGTAGGTATTCTGAAAGGTTTGAGCATAACCAATTTCGAAACTCAATCGTGTCGCACTAACGAAAAACAAATTGCGCCGACAGTCGAATAGGTAGATTTCAGATTTTATTTAAAAGAATCAGAAGAAAAGAGCGTTACCAAAATGGTTTCCTTTCGCTCTGATACAATTCATGAATTCCATAAACATATGAAGAAGTTATAAATTCAGATTAGCAACACTTCAAATCGCATTCATATATCAAACAGAAGCACAAATGGATGCGTATAGTACTCATATGGGCTTCAATCTCTATATTGATTCACTTCGAAAGTAAGAAACTGATAATTTGCAAATATAATAACAATGGATGTTGGTATATAGGTATGAAGGCTAGTTTTCATCACAGCGGATTGCGGATGGCGGAATGAAATTCCGCGTAAGGGATGATCCTCGCATCAAACAAACGTTTTCATAAACGCGGAGCGTATTTAGTGAATTCTAGTAACATTTTTATTTGACAAGATAACTATCTGGTTTTTGACAAACGACAGAACATCATTGTCATGTCAAAGATTGTTTTGATTTTTGATTTCCAAACGAATTGAGTAGTACAAATAATATAAATATATTATTCATTCAGTATTCAGGTTGAAATGTGGTATAGAAAAAAAATTAACACAAAAGTTCAAAAAATTTGCTTGTTGGGACTACTTTATGCATTTTCCAAAATAATTAAAAGAAAACGGCAACCTAAACGATGGTGGGTAAGAAACATATTTTTAAACAGAAAAGCACAGGGATCATATCATAATCTCTTAGAAGAAATGTGATTGACTTGACATCGAAAAATATTTTAATTATTTAAGAATGTCACCCATCCAGTTTGAAGAATTACTGTCCCTTGTTGGTCCAGATATCAATAGGTTGAATATAAGCAGAGAGCCAATAATAAACAAATATAAACCCGAGCTGGGATTATAACCTCACTTATCTAATTTCAAACTGCCAAAAGCTCTGAAAAACCACCAGAAAGTTGAAAAATGTTTAACATACAATGAGACTCCGCAAAATGTTAAAATATCCGCAAATATTTCGCGCCATTCACATTTTGAATATTTTCTACCAATCAGAAAAAGTCCGCAACAAAATAATCCGCCATCCGCTGTGATGAAAACTAGACTTGAGAATGATAAACTCCGTCACTGTTTGACCGATCACTATGAAAGTTGGCACATCTCAGTGGTTTTTCATGAAGAATGATTTTATGCTAACCATTTTACTTCAACTCGCTACTAGATGGCAGTGCGAAACATTATGGTGTGTCAGTTTCACTTGTCACACCACATAGAGTACACATTTATATTTATCATTTCATTACATGTCCACTGTTCCGACTTTGACCAGTCTTCGGGAATTTTTTTGGGCTACCAGATTCGTTTTATCGGTCGAACAAAAGGTTGTTTTTTTTGACTTACCTAAGATTATTATCGTACGGAGCTGAATCATTATTTTGAAAACAATGACGTTGGACATGTAATAAAATTGTCACTTCAAAAAATATAATCATTTCTGATACGAACCAAACCCCCAAGAAACAAGAAACCTAATTATATACTCCTGGTTCAGAAAATCACATCCATTGAGAACCATACTTTCGATAGGGTTGAAGATAAAACAACATTACTAATAACATTAATTATATATTGATATAACCTAATCAACACATTGTTCTCAGACTTGCACTTGTAACTACATAGAAATATCCTGATGAAGATGAGGGGCCTCAGGCAAAACGTTGATGAATTCCGAATAATAATATATAGCTAGAAAACAACTCATTTCATTTATGAACTACATTTCCAAGATTCCCCAAAAACTATTATTATGGTATTTTTGAGTTCTGGGGACATTGATCGGCAAAGTGTTACAAAAAATTTTTGTCCGCAATACGTAGTACTTCTATGGAATCTACCTAATATGATTTCAGTAACAAATGATGGAAAAATATATTGAGAACTTTTTTATATTCGAGAAATCAGTTAGATTACAATCTTATTCAAATTTTGTTGCCTTTATGACAACTTCACTGCCAAGTTCAATCCTCATTTTCACTAAATGAGAAGATTAAAGTCATTTTCATCAAAGTTTATGGCAAACTCTCATGACAGTTATCCATGTATTGAGCACACGTGAGTTTCTATTAGATGATTTCTGTGAAATATCAAGCTATTTAGGCTTCTTATACCTACAATTCACAACTGAAAAAATAATTCGTTCTGGGAAGAAGTGTACACAATTTTGTATTTTTTACAGTGTTATACGTACTCATAAGAGAAATAATGTCATTGTCCCGGTACTTTCCAGTAGCTATTTCTCAAATTAAGGTGATGGATATTAAGTGAGAGAAGGTCTGATAATCATTGGACCTGAGCAGTCGTAATGAGTGAAAGAATGCAGCCTTTTGTATCCGTTCTGCAAAAATATCTGCCAGTATGATCTTGACCTGTGAGATTATCGTCTGTCACAGGCTACATGATGAAGTTAAATCATACGCAGAATGGACTCAACATAAATTATATTCCTGGGATAAAATGGAAGATAATCAAGAACGCTTCAGGACAGACCAACTGAATGACTTCCTGAATGACTGACACATAAAGCAAAGAAGAATATTGCGGGTGGAAGGTGGGGCTGTAACTCACCAGAACTGCGGTAGATATATACCATAATCACTTTGTGACACATAAAGGATAAGGTTGGTTACAACAAAAAAAATCTAAGAGACTCGCATGTCTTTCCATAACAGGAGCAATGAGTTCGACTCACGCCAGTCACATCGTGGTGATACGAGCCGAGCCGCTTGGTGAGGCTCTTTTCAGGGTGGCTTAAATGGGACTCAGAAGGCATACGTTCAAATCCGCCAACAGGTGCATGTGTCAAGGAATTATGTTTTGATGAAATAATATGTGTTTTGGAAGCGTAGGCGAACTGTAGCGGTGGTATTTGAACCTCAAATATTCCATGGAGAAATTTTCCAGTATCTTCCGAACGGAAATACATACCATCGGAAGATGGGTCCAAACTTCGACAGTAGATACCGCAAAGAATATTGCAATTCTATCTGACTGCCGAATAACCATCAAAACATTGAGCTCTTCCAGTATCAACTCAATGGTATATAAATAAGTAAGGCAGAATAACTGGTACTTTAGGTGCCGAAAATCATCGGAGTGGAGGAGAACCAACTATCGGAACGAAAACGGGCAACAATACTACTGGTTGGGAGAGAACCATTCTGCGGACTGCGAAATTTGTTTTGGAGCTCAATAAAGAGGAGAAAGCATTGAGAACGGTACAATGGCAGACACTTCCAGGACTGTGGTAAGCCTAAGATATCCTAAGAAAGCCCCAGATGACTTCTCCAAGAAAAAACTTAAGATGATAACAATATTTTCGATGGGGCACTATAGACCCAGAAAACATCTCAGAATGCTAAGTTCAGAGGACAACTGGACAGGTAGGTTCTGCGGAGCGGAGAAAAATCGAAATTACGTCATCATATCCTGTACACCATAAAATATGAAGAAACTGGAATCGCACCAGCCAACATATAGAAATAAATGCAACATATAGATCCCCTCGGAATCCAGGCGGCGGGAGGTACTTCTTTAAACAAGGTATCTTTGGAAAAGTAGATGCAGGTAGGGCGGGGTTGATCTGATCAAGTCGCTGTGTATCTGTCACCACACATCACCTACAATACTAATATCGAAGAAAAATGAGAATACGTGGCATGTTGAAATAGTTCAAATGAAATAATCTAATAAGAAAAATAATTCTGATACAATTGAAACCGCATGAAGAAAATTTAAAAAATATATGGGATATTATCTACTGGATTCAACAATTTCTTTTGTCATATGGGTGGTGGAGGATTTCTTCACAAAATAGTTCAATTTGTAGTTTTGCAAACTTTTTGTATTTCCCTTAATTTAGGACTGTTTAATTTGTTGATCATCATATACACTAACGTATAAATCAAGATATCATTATATATGATGACTAAATAACTAGCAAACCAGGTGATGAAAGTTCAATAACGATTATTCTCGAATAACCTACTCGAACTATAATGCATGGTGTTTGTAATGAAGAAAGAAGCCCGCATGTCATTTATCAATTTATGGCTAAACGGGCAATTTTATCGAAGATGAATCCAGGTTATTGGTCTCAGCTGACTGAAATACCGCCGACAGCATAAAGTAGTATGATAACATAGATCAAGGGAACAAATCGAAGCTCAATTATTGATATATGTGGAAAAGGAAATATGAATGCGTATTTCTTGGAGTTCTTCTCTAGTATTTCTTACTGAAAAGGTGAAAACGGAACAAAGCCTGAATATTCGTCTGTCTGATTGTTTGTTATATCCTCCTGAAATGTAAATCGTGTAACCTAAGAAGTTGAAATTTGGTACAGTAGGATATTTTGAAGATCCAGGACTATTGCAGAGATAAAAATTATCATTTCATATTCATGAGTATGAATTTGTGACCATACTCTCCTGCATACATTTTTTTGAAAGTTCAACTGACAAACTGGTATTTAGCTAATTGAAATTCAACCTCAAATTCATAACATTTTAATTAGATGAGAGATAAGGTCTGAAATGATATTTGCAAATAACTAGGCCCTTAATTTGTTAATGAATTTTATGTTGGAGAATAATTTCTAGAACTTTTTTCTGATAGATTAATCGAGGAAAATAAAACATTGATAAAAATTTTTTGAGACTATACTAAGTCAATTTGATCAGTCAATTCAATAATAACTTTACCGGTCAATTGACCAAGGGAGATATTTGACCCCGGTCAATTGAGCGGTCCTGCACCAAACTGCTCCGAATTTAGTTCTAATCCATCGAATAGATTTTGAATAATTGGATGGTAGAGTTTTGAATTTTGCCATTTCTAATGTTTGGCAGATGTCAGTTGGAGAAATAATTTTGACTGTTATGGATACAGTTTTTCAAGGGCTCTCAAATGCAAGTCGAGTTCCGTGTGCTATGGTTTCTGTCATTTTTTAATAGTAACACTTCCGTTTGATAGATGACAGCCAAACTAATGGTAGCATTCGAGGCAGGAACTGTATCTTCCTACCAAATTTCAGCTCGATTGGTCAAACGGTTCGGAGGTTATCGTGGAAGATTACAGACTGACAGACAGACACACATACACATACACACACACACAGAGAGAGAGAGAGAGAGAGAGAGAGAAAGGCAGACAGAAAATATTCACTCTGAAAATGATCTCAATCGTCTCGGGAGACCTCAAAACGGATATTTTTTTTGGACGAATACATTACTTGACCACTAAGCAGGAAAGTATGGTAACATACCAACGTTTCTACGACACTGATTCGTGAGAAGTGATAATGAAAAATGTTATGTTATCATATTATCAAACCCCAGATTAGTCCACAAAGTTTCAATTCGTTTCATATACGCATGTTCAAGAAAATAATTACTTTCGGACATACCTTGGCGGAATTGTTCACTTCGAAATAATGGGAGATAAAAAGAAATACGGAGTTTGTCGGTCTCATTCTGATTTACCCGTACTTTGTTTTCAATTCTCGCAACATTCAAAAATATTCAGGAGGTTGAAAAATATTTCGATATGCTGTAAGAAATGAGCATTATGCGATTATAGCACAAATGAAATTATGTCTCTATTTAATGCTTCCTCAGGACACATCTTGAGTTTTCTCATAAACTTCAACATGTAGGCATATGGAATGCTACGACCAAATCAACCTGGAATAGTATACCAAGTTTAAATGTTTCTCCTACGATACTTCTGAAGAAAAATGATGAAATCTTCATCTTTTCGTATTTTTGAAACCCTGTATCTCAGAGAGGATGCATTTTAGGACATACGTTGCTGGGAACTTTTCACCTCGAAATAAAGTGAGAAATCTGAATACGGAGTTTGTCGGTCATATTCTGATTCACCCTGTATATACACCATGATGCAGAATATTAAAACTTGGCGCTTGAACTATAATAATATCATCCCATCCTTGGTGTATAATATACTTTTCGATATTTACAACACGCAGGTAGAAGAAACAACGGCGGAGATTTGAGGTTAAAAGATCTACTATTCAACATTGAAAGAAAAAGAACTGGGAAATATAGGTGATATAATGTTTTCAATATGCGACAAAAGGCGTGGTCACATTTGCAAAACTCAATCGTGAAATAGGGTTCTCCTCAGTTGGACAGTGTTGTTAGATTTCAAGATTAGTTTAATAAAAGATGACTTACAAGCTCATTGAGCGAAAGAAATGGTGTAGACCTGAAAGGCCTGAAAATATCTGGGTCTATTTCTAAATGTATCATTGTTTACTTTGCACAGTTACAGAACTTGCACTTCATCACTAGTTTTTTTTTATTCCACGTTTTTAAAACGGACTAAAAAGTATAACATTATTTTTTTTTAGCCCAATACAGATTTTTAATCCCATATGATTGGGAATTATTATTAGCTATGAAAATAGTTGTAAGATTTGAAACGAAAAACGTGGGTGCATGCAATTGATGCATGAATGGTTCACCTAATTCACTAACAATTTTATTGCTCTGCAAATGATATGAACTGTTGTGTGAGTTTTCTCTCAAAGACAGCTACTCTTTTTTTGGGGGAGGGAGGATGGGTGAAGGAAGGAGAAAATCCTTTATGGACACCTTACGGTAGTGTGGGAGTCTTTGAATTCTGCGGTCTGTGTATCCTCTGTACCTCCGATTTACCCACTAAAAACTCCACCCAGTTGGCTCGTCTGGCCGTGATCTCTGATGACACTTGAGTCTGCTGGTCCATTGTATTTTGCCTGTTGTTCACATTTCAGCACCCATTTCAGTGATTTTGTGCCTTGCACGAGTTTGTACAAGCCCTCTACTGGGTATGTGCTGCAGAGTTTCGATTCACCAATTGATTGCCCGAAAACTGACTGTCTTCTGCGATCCAAGGCTCCGCAGTTGAAAAGTATGTGTGTTTCCGGTTCCTTACCGCATGACAGGTTGCCATTGAACAGTCCCATTTTATTGAGGTGCCTTTACATGTCCAGTCAGAAGCCCCGCAATTTCCAGATGTTCCCTGTTTAAAGTTAACAGGTCTGCACGGGCCTTTGATGCATTCTTTCCCGTGTCTGTTTCCTGGAATTTTATTCCTGTATTGTTTGTTTTTTCCTGTCAGCCAGTCTTCTACAGACGCTCGTACCGTTTGCATCGGTACCCCGATGGTCTGTCCTGGATCTGGTTTGTCTCTCGATCCTCTTCTAGCGAGTTCGTCGGCTTTTCCATTTCCGGCAAAGCCCTGATGTCCTGTCACCCAAATCAAGTTGACGCGGTTTTGTTCTGCCAGTATTGTCAGTTCCTATTCGCATATCCATACCAGTTGGGACGTATCTTCCTGCTGCTCAGAGCCTGTAGTGCCGCCTGGCCGTCTGGGATAATGTGGATCTGCTCCTCTACTATTGATGTCCTGTTGTTTTTCTTCGCACATTGAACGATTGCGTAGACCTCTGTCTGATTACCCAGTGAGAAGCTAAACTCGGTTCTTGGGTTTCTAGGAAGCACCCCTGCTCCCGCACCATTTTCCATCTTAAATCCGTCTGTGTACCAGATCTTACCCGTAGAATGGTGTTGGGTTCTGTGACTTGTCAAAGGAGAATCATTTCGCAGTGTGGTCTGATCTCAGGTCTAGCACGTCCCTGGTTACAATGCTTACGATGTTCATGTGTCCTGTCCCAATCTTCATGTTGTGCAGTGTGTTTCTCAGTCTGAAGTCCTTATACTCCTCACTATTATTCAAATAATTATTTTAATCATTTTAAAAATCCTAATGAGATTAGGATAGGGGCATGTGGAAAATTTCAGGTTGATTTCAATTTCTCTTCACCTGATCATATACAGTGTGACCCATTTAAAATGGAACCACCCCTGTAGAATACGCATTCTCAAAAAAAATAGCCTACGTTATTCGTACTAATGTACAACTGTAAGAAAATTATGAAAACGTGTCGAGAGATTCTCGATCCTCCATCAAACGTACTCGTACGTATTTTTTTATGCAAATTCCTAATTGTAATATGATGTTTTGAATTCATATCGAAAACGTTAGCTTTCAACATTGAATGATTTCACCTACCGTTGACGAGCTTCTTCTTGGTCGATAGTTAACTTGGTAACACAATGAATGTCATTTATAAGGTATATAAAAATATTTATTATTCAGATAACACAGGTGTTGCAAAGATAAAAATAAAATTAATTCCCAATGTTCCGCATTGTAACATAGTTTGCAAATTATAACACTGCCACCAATTGGTAAAATGAGTTGTCTGCCCGATTCGCAAATCTTTAGCTTTTTTTGGTAGAGTACAAATAGGAAAATATTTATCTTTTGATTTCACCCTCATTTCCGTGTTACAGACGAGGTTGCAAATTAATGAAACATTCTACGTCAGGATATCTCCACTTGCAACCATTATTTGAAACTATTGAAATAATTTCTATACTTATTTCAATGGAAAAAATCAATTTAATAAAAAAAATGTTTCCTTTGACGCAAGAGGTTGCCAATTAAAACTGTTGTCAGAAACATTATTTCAGTTATGTTTTCGAGTTTGCAGAACTTTTGGAATTTTCATCGAAAAAAACAGACATTTCCGTTTCGCAAATTAATCAGAGGATGTAAATTGCAATTTTTCAAAACTTCGAAAGTTTGCAGAACTTTTGCAAATTTTTCCGCGTTAATAATGTGAAAATTCATTAAATCCTGATTTTCAACATCTTCCGTTCAGAAAAAAGGGTTGCAAAATCAGACTTCATATCATATGAAAGTCCTTTTCACTCTACTGAAGTTTTGAAACTTTTGTAATTATTATTAAATTTTGGGACGATCATGTCTATCTCTACTGGCCTAAATGAATACTGTACGTAATTTTCCATATCATCCTTCAAAGTTGAATGATCCTCGTAGTAAAACAATTGTGTTTTTGTTGGTATGTACTTTCGACGAGCAACACGAAACCACTTTTTTTTCCTTTTTTCTTCGAAGGAATCGCAAAAAAATTATTTTTGCGGTGTTTTTCTTGTTGAATTATCACAACCAGGTACATAACACCAACGGTAACTCATTTTTGGAGTAGGCATTTTGAAAATTACAGAATAAATATTGATTACGACGCGAACAATAAACGCTTCTCAATATTAGCTGCAGCAACACGTTCTCGCTGCCTACTGCAGAAGAGAGGATCAACGGGCCCAACAGTATTGTGACGTCACACTCTCTCTCCAAGGTCATGTAGGGGTTTTGAAACTCGGCGTTTTCAAAACGCTGTAGCATTCTTAAAAATTGTTTGGGAAACGTAGGGATAAAAAATTAATTATAAAGTCGTATGCGTAGATTCCAAATATTCAATAAGAAAATTTCATGTCCCAACCTTGATGACACGAAAAAGATTTATAGAAATTGTTATGAACTCCATTCAGTTATTTTTTCCCACATGTGTCCATGCACATTAATTTATCGCATTATTATTTTAATCATACATGTGCGGTGGAACAATTTGGAGATGATTGTTTTGAAGTGCCAACGAGAAGGTCCCTATCGCTGCATTTCGTTATACTCATGCTGATAATTTCATGATATTCGGTTCTCTGGGAACGAGTTATTTTGACAGCGTCTTAATAACACTATCGCGAGAAAATTACTCACCGTGAAAGGCTTTTTATCAGATATGATTTCGCGGTTGGCTCCGAAATGTGCATTAACGGGATCCCCGTCTGAAGATGCCGAAACATTTTTATTTCATGTCATTAGCATTCATGAAATACCGCGGGATTAAACGGGCAAAAATTGAAAATATAGTTACTGCCTTGTCACTCATTCTGACGAAGCAGGCATATATTTAAAAGAGCAATTTTATTTTCGTATTTTTCCATTGAAAAAAAAACTGAAATTATAATATAATATCAGAGTGAGATGTCTGACAACCCTGGTGCTTGCACTTATACCTGTGAAAGTTTGGGATGAACTTGGCCTACTTGATAATAGAGATTAATAGTGTTTCAGATGCGTCAATGTCGTTTCCAGTTTCAATTCAGTAACTGTAACAACAGATCACACAGCTTTGCTATTGGTTGAAAAGTGACATCTGCCAAATAGTAAAGCTAGAATTAGAAGCCCCCGAACATTGAACAAAGAAAGCACCGGATGTTTTTCGTATTATGTACCATTTGAATTTGAGGAAATTGATTTTTTTTTCGAAGATTTTGACTGGCGGAGAATTGAAAATGAAAATATTGTCATTAAATAACCTAAAATATAAATTTGCCTTTGGTACTGAATACAGTTGAACATTAATTTGTTCACACAGAATCCAAATGGGGCCCATTTTACTTAAAAATTAACACATCCTTACGCACTAATGAACGACATGATTTTTGAAAGAACGAACTGAAAAATAAACTGAGCACGATTTCAAATCAAAGAGAAGGAAAACGCATATACACTGACAAAAAAGAAAGTAATTTAATATAAAATTTAGATGTAAAGAAATAAGTTCTGACATTAAGGGAGAATACAAACATTTTCGAACGCCGTCATCTAAACATTATCGAATCCAGGGTTTCTATACATCTTATATAAGGGATAAAAGTTTAATTAGAAAGCCTATAATCTCGACTCCTCGTAGGATATGAATGAATTTCAGAGGTATTTGTTAGCAACTGTTCATTTTTATAATAATAATAATAATAATAATAATATTTATTTTCCAGTAAGACACAAGTACATATGTATAGGAATAGTCACATAGAGAGAAACATTAGGCAAAACGGAACAGAACAACATAGTCACATGTTAAAATATTCGTCCAAGGAATAAAAACAATTTTTAATTAGGAATTTTTTCAGCGCTGCGATAAAATTTCTACTTTCATTAATATTTTTTATTTCATGCGGCAATCTGTTATAAATGGTCAAACCCAAATAGGAAAGTGAGTTTTGCGAAACTCTATATTTATAAAATGGAATATGGAAATTATTCTTTTGTCGTGTATTTATCATATGCAAGTTTTTATTCAGAGTAAACTCAGTTTTGTTCGTGAAAATAAAAGTGCATATTTCATAGATGTACATAGAATAAAGTGTCATTATATTAAGTTTGACAAACAATCCCCTACAAGAGTAGGTTGAAGGAACGACTCCACTATTCTTATTATCTTTTTTGCAAAATAAACACGTCATTAACGGAGTGGAGTTACCCCACAGACATATACCATACCTAATTCGGGACGCTACCTGAGAGTGGTACAAGGATAGTAGCTGGGCTCCTCCCAAAACTTGTTTGAGATTCCTGAACAAAAACATAAAGAATTCAACCTCTTGTTCAGGCATATACAATGATTTTTCCAGTTGATATTTTCATCAATGACCAGACCAGAATTTGGTTTCATTTGTATTCTCAATTGATACGTCATTGACCAGATAGTTATTGGTAGACAGTCTTTTTGCCTGTTATGGAATTTCACTATTTGTGTTTTAGAGGCATTGAGATATAGAAAATTTAAGCTGCACCATTCATATACAGAGTTCAAGACTTGTTCACTTATCTGTTGTGTTTTTTATTTCATCCTTATCCGATTCTATTAAAGAGGTATCATCAGCAAACATCGTTATATGGGTATCTGTTAAGTGCTTATCAAGATCGTTGGTGTACAACAGAAATAGAATTGGCTCAGTATTGACCCTTGCGGGACTCCTATGTTGACCAATTTACATTCAGATTTGGTTTGTGTGGCTGCTCCAGAACTGAGTTCTGGTATGCTCACGTATTGGAGTCGGTTAATTAAGAAGGAAGAAATCCAATGAATGGGAGTATTCAATTTGGGAATGAATAAGTTGGTTATCGAGAAAATTTTCAACTTAAAGAACATTCTGATAGCTGTTTTTTTGGAGCTTAAGAATAGAGTTCCAGTTCACTGCATATAGGCAAATTGAACAATTTTGCCCATTGTTGTACCTAGTTTTTTATATATATTTTATAGTATAAAGCGATCTATTGAGCTTTATATTCAATTGTCTGATGTGTTCCGACCATTTTAAATACGCATTTACAGAAATACTCAGACATGAAAAATGTATTCATTGTTCAATGGTATATCGAAACTATTTACTTTGTGGTGTGGTTAAAATAACATATGCCTAATTCACCATCATATAAGTTGTCAGTTGAATTTTTACGGCATACTCGAAAATTTTCGACATTGCTGGTATTAAAGAGATTCCTCTATAGTTACTAATTGAACTTCTTTTTCCTTTATGATAATTGAGGTTTTCAAAAGGTCCGGGAAAAATTCCTTGTCTCAATGAAGAAACCACTCAAATTTTTGGTGAATTTACCAAAAATGTGAGTGGTTTCTTCAAAAAACTGTTTTTACTTTAAATTAACGTGCTTGGTATGGCGTCACATCCAGTTTCCTTTTTTGGTTTCAAATTTTTTATTACACCTTCGAGCTGTTCTTCTGTTGAATATGGAAATTGAATCGATGACTTGGAAGTGTGGGAAGTGGTATATACTACCAAGTGTTGTTCATCCTTGCACTTCTTCACCGTGCTGATGAGGGCCGAAACACGTGTCTACGGTTAACCCTTTTCTTTGAGGGCTATGTCCATTAAATTTCTGCCATTTTGTTTTCAACAGTCCCCTCGATATTCCCCCCTTTCAATTATATATATTTATATATATATATATATATATATATATATTTATATAAATATATATTGTTGTGATAGGTGTTTTTTTTTATATTGATATTGATAGGTAAAATAAATAATCATTTTTGTTTTTGATAACCACTCATCACAATAAATTGTTTAAGAATATTTGTAATTTTGTGTGATACTTTTGATTTGTGCAAAGAACTTTTGAAAAATAAATAGTTATGACACAATCATGAATTGTCCGGCTATGTTACCTTTACCGTTTTCCAAATACTCTTTCACCTGTATTCTTTACCTTTCCCAGCTCAGTCGAGACGCCTATGGTTCACATGAGTTCCTTTTCTCTCAGAAGCAGGATTCAGTAGTGCCCTCTGACGGCTTTCCTTGAAGTCAGCGTTCAAATAGTATTTTACCAAAAAGACAGAGATGAAAGCAGAAGTCGGTCAGATAATTTCCTTTTTTATTCAATGAAAACTTATGTTTACCTAACCTGCTCGAAATATCTTATTACTGGTGCTTTTCAATTCAAATTCAAATAAAAACAAACATTGGTTTGCTATTAAGCAATTAAATAATCTTTAAATTTCTTTTTGAGGTTGTTCAAATCAAATAAATTGTTGGCAATAATAAAAAGAAAATTCCAATGCTATTCTTTTGAGATCTCTGCGTTCAAGAAAAGTAAAATGTACAGAAAACTGCAAAGTAAACATAGCATAAAACCACTATTACATAAATACCTGGTATTCATATGATGTATCAGTTTCATTATCTGACTCTTTTTTTTTATTCTATTTATATTATTAAACATTTCCTATCATAAACCACCTATCAAATAAGAAGTCATATTCGATTCCTTCAAATGTACTTATTTGAGTGCGGCCATCACACATTTGAAAATTATTTTGTTGAAAGATCACTTTCTCCAAAGGACACAATTATAGCCTTGAGAAACACCTGAGAATTCAGTAGTAGGCAAGAAATATATGAAATGCATACCAAATTGGATAATGAATATACCGACGTCCACTCGCTAATACAGTAGACATGCACATTTAATTATCAATCAATTGCATTAATCGAATGCGTCTGATGGTTTTTAATCAGATGCAAAAAGTTGATATGCACAACTTGATGCAAACGTACACTGAGCATATGATACGTGTTTTTTATTTTGCGCCAATATTTTATCATCACTCAAGAGCCGATAACATTTATTTCCCATAACGGATTATGCTCTGATGAGATTATGAAGTCACAAGATTGATATTTTTGAGAAAAATATGAATGGAAGTTTTACTAGAGAGTATCAAACATGTCCAGAATAGTCAGTCAGACTGTTATGGAGACAAACTGAATGTAAGTTGTAATGGACACAGGAGTGATTAACTTATATTCCATACAAGTTGAATACTATACTTCTCCTTCGATTCTTGTGATAAAACCCTCAAATATGGCAGCAGTACATAAATCTATGATATTGCAATTAATATTATAAAAGAATCGTTAATATTCTCATTTATTTTATATTACAGTATAAATTGAACAAAATAAATTAACATATTGTTTACCGATGTTAGATTCATGGAGCAACTGAATTGATTTTTCGCATAAAGATTACAAAGCTAACCGAACAAATATATGACAATCTAAAGCAAAACTCTAATGAATTAAAAGTATGTATGACCAATATTCACATATATTCAAGAAACGACAGCAGACACAGCAAAACAATATGGTGAGATCAAGTGCACAAAATGATTATAGACCTACATAGAAGCGAAAGCACACCTTTGACGTACCTAAAAAACAAAGTCCTTGAAAATACTTATCGCCACACTAAGAAAACTGACAAAAGTTAACGAGATAAACTTTATATGATTTCAATCTCAAAATAAGCTTCAAAATATTTAAAATAGATTCAATCCAACGATATCATTCGATAGATGTTCTAAAAATAAATTATACTGACACTATATTCTACATACCTTGCATATCATGCATAAGTTGACATTATTTACATTTTCTATATTTGATGTCGATGGAAGGTCTGACAACTTATTGATCGACCCCAAAATTTTGTTAGCTACGTTATTTCGATTAGTTAAAGCTCAAGTACACGGGGCGAGCTTGCAAGCTAACAAGACGGCTTGTCAAAAGCCGGCGAGTGCGCTAGTAGTCGAGTACACACAAAATTTCCCAGTTGCTGACGTGTGGAAACCACGTGTTGTCGTCTGCTGTTAGGTTAGGTTATTGTGAAAATTTGCTAAACTATGGTGGTTCTTGCACAAGCTACTGTGAATAGTTTATAGAATAAGCTCGCTCAAAAGCCGGCAAGTGGTGTGTAAAGTCGCCGGCAGTTCAACTTTTTCCAGAGTGTTTTTACAAGCAGCTAACGGAGCGAGTGCATCGAGTACACTGGACTAGTTTACGAGCCGCTTGTGAAAAAGCCGGCTTGTAGCTTGTAGCTTGTGAACTCGCTTCGTATACTTGAGCCTTCAGGCCGTCAGATACTGTCGTAGAGCGCTAGCCACCATGCCGTTTCAATGTCGTTATGTCTCTGTCACCCTCTATATTGTAGCCGAAGATCGGCAGAAATGCTGGCCGGTATATAACTCAGGATTTGTTTTAAATATAAAGCAATTTGCTTTCCCATATTTCCAATTTTATTGATTGCTACTTTTGGGACAGTGTACTTTTATTTCTGATAATTTGGGAAGAAACAAGCATCGTTGACATTACTTGGTCGCAGATTCCAATATTTTTTCCAAATGTTGGCCTATACTTCAGTTATAGTAAATTTTCGAGAATTTTGCGTTTCAGCGTTGTTGTTGTTTTTTCGGAATGTGAACCGAAAATGCGGCAGCTAAATCTTCAAAATCGTGGAGTTTTATTTTGTACATCTCATGTCTCCTGCAGGCACCCATAATTCCCATGTTAAGTGCCATCTGCAAGAAAAAAAATCTAAACAATGAATAATCAATCAATTTAAACTATACATTCCAACTTGCCAACTATCAATTTTATTAAGGCTAGAAGTCTTCAAAAATTTGTCAGTTGCCAAGTTTTTCGATATTTTAGCATGCAAGCATTATAAATATAAAATTATTGTTAAACTTAATTTTGCTACAAGACAGACGCTGTCTGGAGCTTCTTTAATGAACGTATCAATCTCCTTCTCAGTCCATGAATAAGATATAAGCAGTTGTGTATTTTCCTTTAGGTCTTTCAAGCACCAAATGTAAAGAAGCGTTATTTGCTGCCTCTATAATACTTGGCGGTGTTGACCATGTTTCACCGTCACTGATTTCCATGATAATCTAACTTTAAAACACCTTTAAAATAGCGTTATTTCAACGATTTGAATTGTCATGTCGTGCAAAAATAGAACATTGTATACCTAGTAGTAGCTTTCCAATTATACATACTATTTTTCAAAGCACATAAATTATTACAATCAACTTGTTAAAATTTTGAAATAAGCATTATTAATTTTATTCACAAATAAAGGATGTCATGAAATATTTGTTTTGAAACTATGAAAACAAAGTAATATTAAATTGTCAAACTTGACGCATGAACATTTTATTTTTGGCGTTTTCCCATTTGGCGTTTTCTAACGTTCTAAAAAGCAAAAGTGAAAAGTAAAATGATGAGTGATGGTGACTGTTTCATTTCTAAAATCCCCGCAGAACACACGGAGGCAGTAAATACTACCTTATTGGATTTGTTGCCAACAAAATCCAGAGAAATATATAACTATGCATACAATCGTTTCATGGAATATCGTAAGAATAAAAATGCAAGTACTTTCTCAGGAAATGTTGTAATGGCATACTTCTTGGACTTGGTTCCAAGATAAATCTTCAATTTTGTGGGGGAACTATTCAATGTTGAAGGCAACCCTTGCAATTAGACATGATGTGAATATATCTGAATATCCAAAACTCCGTTCATTATTGAAATGGCAGGCAGAAGGTTATAAGCCAAAAAAATCCAAGATTTCAACTAATAAACAAAAAAACAAATCTATCCAGGAAGCTTCAGATGAATAATATTATTAGTGCGGAAAATATTCAGCAAAATAATCCCACTAGTTCCCATGTTCTTCCAGTGTTCAATTGACAAATAACTGTAAATACCTATAACAATTAATTTTGAAAAGTATTTTATAATGTGTTTCTTCTTTTGAAAATGACAATTTTTGTGATTGATTTTCGGAAAAATATTTTGTCACAATCAGTTAATAATACTGACGGGTTTAGAGAGGTTTAGTTTTCCAACTCTTATTAAATTTTCTTTCGATATTTTTTTCAGTTCAAATTCTACTTCTTAGACATTTTTGTCAAGCTGAAAAAAACTTTATTCATCATGACTCAAAGTTGAGCAAACATAATGACGAGTGAAGTTTTATTTCTTTTTCTTCGTTTTTTTCCTGCGACGGTATTCCTTTCCATAAATCTCTCCATCCAGTTCTATTTTGTGCTATCTTAACGCATGGTAGTTCTGCAAATATTCTCAAACGATTTTTGATCTCTATTATTTCCACTATATGGAAACCGTGAATATCGTAATGAAATATGAATGTAATTTCGTAACATTTTGGTTTGTTACAGGTGATACAAATGAGGTGCTGTTACTAGATCAATTCCACAATGAATCTCCACGGAGTCACAATACTCTTTACAACGATATTATGGATGTCAACGACAAAATCCGAAGGTAAGCCCATTTCAGTATCTTAGTGAACTGAGCTTTATGACATAGTAAAAATCAACATGCTCTTGCATGAGCTGAAGAGATATTCTAAGAGCACATTCGTAACAAGATCAAACTCGGTCTCTACAAACGATTTCTCACACAATTCATCAGTTTGTATAAGGTTGTTCTAATGATTAAATCAATGTTTCCTAGAGGGCACAATCTTTCGAAATCATAGCATCGCTCTCTCAAGTGAGATTAGCAAAAAAATTACGATATTGTTTATAACTCATCCATTGATTGGACGGAAATTGGAATTGTCTAATTCTAAATATCAACGTTTAGAAACCATAAGAATCTCTATTATTCAATCAACAAGGAGTTTCCCCTAACATAACTTTCTACGAAAATAAATGGAATAACTGAAATTGGCCAAAACAAGCAACTAATCAATTTTCCAAATCAACTTCGAACAAGTGATTCCTAAATATACAATTCAGTAAATCCATCTGGAATCCTAACAAAAAAGCTAAAAGCAATGAAATTTGTATCAGGCTGTGTATACAGTGCAAGCTGTTGAGACAAACCGACGCACAGTGATCTGTATTGGCCAAAAAACGGCCAAAAGTGGTCAAATCCGGCATTCTCATATCATCTTCAAAAGATGCTGATCAATTAATCTTCAAATGACCGCCGCATTGAAAGTTAGTTCCCAAGTTTATTTTTCCAAAAGTAACAGAGGGTTGAATTTGTATAATTTTGGTGCGTGAGCACCATACGTCTGAAGAAAAAAGTAGAAACAGTAGATTGGCTATAACTAAGGCAAATATCGTTTTTGCAAAGAACCAAAAACATTTGCGTTTAGGGTAAGGACTGTGCTTTGACTAAATACAGAAAAAATTATTGAGGCCATTCTGGTCTTTGCACAAAAAACCTAAGAAAACCTTATTCTAAGAGAAGTTCTGAAAAAAATTTACAAGTTTCATAGGCTAGATCTTCCAAGGACCACCTTGGTCCAGCAAGCTGGTGTATAGATATGAAATCTCAAGGCTTACCTAATAAGTTTCACTTGGAAATTTATCCGCCCCGCCCCTGACAATGACAGGGGTATCAATAATTGAGTTTTTCTCACTAAATTTAAGGAATAAATCTGAAAATAATAGTGTAACACTGTAACAAAACATCTTATGAGCAGTATTTATGATAAAAATAAAAGAGCTTTTCATTGGAAGTAGTTTGACGTAATAGTTCTAAAAATCGGTTTAGAAACAAAGAAACTACAAAAAAAAAATTGTATATATATATATATCGAGAAATTTGTTACGAATCCAAGAGAGGCGGATGGTGGGCTCTCTTGGATTCGTAACAAATTTCTCTTATTCTCGTTATTTATTTTGCGTTACTCAGAACGCACTAGGAGTACGACTATTGGTGTCGTGGATTGGCCTATGCTGACATCTGTTGGTGACCTATTAATGTGCACGAAATTTCGTGTCATTGAAATTCCACAATAACAGGTCTAAGCTTCAACACACAGATTATAGGTGTCACTATCTATAATTTGATGCTTTTTTTATATATATATATATATATATATATATATATACTTTCGAACTGATGGTATTCTTGGGTTCTGGGGACCATGATCGGCGAAGATATATCAAAAGTTTTTGAAAGTCTTGTGATTTCTGCAATACAGAAATATGTATAGTCATATCTTGTGATGACGGGAAATTGATTCAAAAAAATAACAATAACTTGCATTTTCAGAATTTAACAAATATCGTATTCGTCAACTGAAAAATGAAACACTGCTAACTGCTATTCGTCATGAAAATAAAATTCCAAATTTATAAACATTACTTTTGTTCATAGCGCATCGCTCAGAAATATATTGAAAAAAAAGTACACCGATACTGATAAAAAAATCTTGTGTTTCAAAAATGTTTTAAATTTGATTTTCAATTTACAGTTGATTAGCTTTCCATGCACGAAAAATAAAATATCAAAATCCGATTACTGGTTTCGAAAATATAAGCAATTAAAAAAATCATGTATTTATTACAAGCTACAAGCTTTCATTTAGTTTCACCTCTCCCGGTGTCTGTCTGTCTGTATGTCTGTAATCAAATCTTGCAGGTTTCCGGTTATAATGCATTATGAAGTTTTTGTTGGGAAAAAATAAAATGGCGGGTCCAATATGGCGGAAAATTATTGCGATTATGGTCCAATTCTATTGAAAATTCGAGGGGTTTTCGGGGTCGGAAATTATGATTTTTTTGTCTAAATTCGAAAATAAATCAGATAGAAATTACTATACTAGTTATTTAACATCATAAATACAAAAAAATAAAAAATCAATTTTAAAACAAGCTTTTATTAGTTGTAAATGAAAACAGAACTGGAAAGTTAAGAATAACAATTATAAAAAAAAAGTTTTTAAAGACAAGTTTGTATTTATACAAATGCTTGCCGCGGATACAAAATAGGTAATCTAGCGCGGCAAGATTATGAATCTGTTACTCACAGAATAACCTAGATCAAACAATGAAATAAATTATTTTGTCATTTTCAGTGCATTTATATAAATAAAAGCTTGTCATTAAAAATTTTTTTTTTAAATTTTTATTCCCAAAATATGTAACATTCTAAAGTTATTCGCGCTTGCTCGGTATGAATATGAAAAGGAATTATATGTTGAGAGTTAGGCTAAGGCAATACTTATCGAAAACAAAAATATGTTTTTTTCAATATTTCGATATTAACGAAAAAACTACTTTTGGCCGTTTTTCGGCCAAGCCAGATCACTGTGCGATGGGCACGTTTTAATTTTGATGTACGAGACCCTGAACTAGATTTTTGATATTCGAGAATATACTTCTTCATTTCTGCATACCATGCGTTTTAGCAAATTTTGACTCTCGAAAAGCAGTTATTTATCCCAACCTTTACCGCAAAACATCTTCTATACATTTAAAAGTATCTAAAGACGTTCCATTGCATGCCGTTAAATTATGATAAATAAGCAAAAACGATCTTCAGCTAAGCAATTAATGTTTTGTTAATATTCATCTTTCCTGTGGTACCAACATCTCAAAAAATAAAAACACTCTAACGTGCCGACGAATACATAGAAAACCCGTTTTGCTCCTATGAATTCCCCTATATAATCGAAAGCTGCCATTGAAAAAGTCCCGAGAACAACCTTCGGAGTTTTTATAGCAGTTTATTGAACCAGATGAAAAATGTGATGAGACATTAATGAATACTAATTACTGAAATGAATTCACCGATATCCTGGCATTCGTTAATAATAATTTCAAGCATTGGCGTAGAAAATGAACTTGTTCTTCGTGGATTGAATTCACCTATTAATCAGCTTATCGATATGGAGTGCTATAACGCCGAACACCACAAGTAGCGGCGTAACTAGCATTTTCCTAATTACTCGGCTCTTTGTGAAGCAGTGTTAATGAATTTTAGTTTGTTACGCCGTTCTCTTGATATCTGGATTCAGCTCTTTATCACACCATTCCGTGAGGTAAAAGATCTCTCCAAAAATATTCGTATCCGGACCTATCTCACTTTCTAAATCGTTGTCAGATACGCCACGACGAGCGAAGATCAATAATAAAATAATTAATGAAAGCCTTTTTAAAGACAAGCCTCTATTCAAATGCACTAAAAAGTGAAAAATAATTGCTTTGGATGTGTGACGTAGGTTATTCCGTGAGCTGAAGATTCAAAAGATTGTCGCGCAAAGTTTTCAGTTCGAATACAAAAGCGTCACTTCAAAGTGACAATTGTCAGTTCAAAGTGGCAATTCCAAATGTTTTTCTAAGTGACAATTGTCACTTTGAAGTGGCATTTCTAAACAGATTTTGGCCAATAAAAACACGTACTATTCATTATGAAACGAATTTTCGGCCTATAGAAACACTAACTTGGCAATAATCAAGTGGTATGTTTCTACATACTTGTTTGACATTTAATTTTAATTGACATTCAATTACAACGCGTTGGAAGTACCTATAAGTGTGTCGAGCAGTGAAGAATTATCTTGTATACCACCAGAAATTCTTGTTTTTATTTTATTATTTATTGGTCGTAGAAAAAATTGTGTATGCAACGATCATGTAATGGCTATCAATACACTCGCACACGGTTTACTCGCCGAAGGCTCGTGTCGTAACTTATCTCGTACTCATAAATTAATAGCTATCATGATCGTTGTATAATATACTATTTTTGTACCACGTTTCAGTCACTGACTTCAGAGACGAAAGTGCTACTTTCACTCGCTTGTAACTGATCGGAAAAAAATAGTTCTAAGAGGGTATGATTGGCATATCAGTAAAATAATAAAAAAATCGGTTCCATCTATTGATGACACGACGATTTTTTTTCATGTATTTTTAGAGCATCCAATGAAAAACATTACATTCAAAAACGTGATCAAAATGTGATCAGAAAAACATTTTGTACCTGTATGAATTGACTGTTTGAAATTTTCAAATCCAAAAGAGCTTTTTTCATTTTGTTTTTCACAATAATATAGAGAGTAAAAAGCTAAATCTTCCTTTCATAAAAAATGTGTTTGAAATTATAATTTGTTTCTTGAAAGATGATTTTGTCGCTATATTGAACTTCCGATAAAAACATTTAGATATTGATCCGCCATCTTGGAACCGTCTCCTTCAATTTTCATAATATAAAATTGTCGTAGTGTATTGTTGATAAAACCATGCTAATATCAAATTGATAGAAAAACATGTAGATTTTACATTTGAAACAAATATTACGCTACTAAAACTGTAACGGTAAACGACTTAAACTAAGTAGAGTGTATGTGATTGCCAAAAAAAGAACCAGTAAGGTTATCTAAACTTTGGGAAATGATGAAAAGTGAAATAAAATATATTCAACTGATAATGATTCGATCCCATCCTCAGAATTATTTTTCATCTTTCAGTTATATTATGAGTCTATTAACTTACCAGGAAGAGGCAAAATTAAACATGGAAAAACCATGTGAATTCTGTCATAAAATAAGATGAATTTTCTTTTTCACACACTGTGTCTCAAAAAGTATTCAAAAAATTAACGTCGTGAAGCAACAAACATTAAATGATGATGAAATGACGCTTGTTTCGTGATATTCATAGAAAAATAATTCGGGGTGATTACAGTAACTTGTCAAGAAAGACTTAATTTCCATTTTTATAATTTGTGTAATATTGAAATGTTGATGCATTTGAAATTATGTAGTAGGTAAACAATTGATCTCCAGTAATGCAACAATAATCATGACAATAATAGGCCAATCAATAGATATTTTCTGCTTCATTGATTCTGTGACAAAAATACTACCAGGAAACCGACTGTGCCATCATACGGACGACTGTTCGTAGTTATATCCTGTTATGTTTCCTACTCCCAACTGTTATAAACATTTAAAAGCATTTCTTTAATTTTTTTATCGTTTTTGACTTGTAACTTGAAAACCAATGAAGCAATCTCAAATACTTTCAATGGACGAATTGTAGAGAATTAAAATGAAAAAAAATGAGCTCTAACGCGACTCGATCGGATTATTAGTAATGGAGAAATACCGGAAAAATCGGAACAAATCAGCTTTTCAAAAAAAACATAAATCCGCCACTCTTTAAGTTGTAGTGCAGGCTTTTCACGACTTAGTAGTGACTAATATGTACTTTATGTGTGGAAAACTCAGGCATTGTTAGTTGTGGCATAATTGCAATCTGAATTAATAATTGCACTTTATTGAAGCAGACCTGGATGCGTCAGAGGTGGCCCGATTCCAATTTTTCAAATAGATTTCGGGAGTAGAAGTATAGTACTAAAAAACGTATATTCTCATTTTGCGTTAAAATAATGCAAAATACGTGAAAAATACTTGCAAACATGACCGAAAATGGGCGAGTGCGTGAAAGCGGCTGACTAGTGGGGGTAGAGCAGCAGACGCGGGGAAGCGTATGTACATTAATACAAGCGCAATGCGCTTGTTATGAATTTGCTGCTCTGCTCCCACTCCTGAGCCGCTTTCATGTACTCGTCGGTTTTCAGTAATGTTCGCAAGTATTTCTCACATATTTCGCAGCATTTTGACGCAAAATGGGAATAGTCATTTTGTAGTACTATACTTCAACTCTAAAAATCTTCAAGAACTTTCAAAATTGGACCACCTATAACGCATCCAGGGCTGCTGAAATAAAGTGCATTAAAAAAATCAAATTGCAATTATGCCAAAACCAACAGTGTCTGAGTTTCTCACAAATGAAGTACATATCAATCACTACTATGTCGTGGAGGGCCTGCTTCAAAACTTGAAAAATGGTAGTGTTATGAATTTAGAAAAAAACGAGTGTGCTTTAGACCACACGACTGAAGTAAAACTTCTTAAGCTCCATCTATATGTATGTATATATATATATATATATATATATATATATATATATAAATATATGTATATATTTATATATGTATATATGTATAATATATACATGTATATACATATACATATATTAATTTTCTAATAACCTATAATTTCATCATTTTAGTTTGGTAAATTTAGTAAATTATAATTAGAGTCATGAATGATTATAAAAATAAAATTAAAATTAATTTACCTTACTCTAATAATTTGTCTCGGTTTTTTTACATGATCTATAGTGGGATTTTCATCATCAACTTCCATTTGATTATTGTCATGTTCAATCACGATGTCACCAATTATACGCGCCCCAATGTCGAGAGTAGAATGCCGCGTATTAGTAGAGGGAGAAAATAGACAAGGAAAAAGTAACGCTGCATATGACGCTACGACGCCAGCAACTAGTATGAGATCGCACTCACCCTCGTCGAGACCGTTCGCCTCGCCCGATCACACTTTTCGTAACGCTCTCGTCACGCATTCACTAGCTTACTCCCCAAGTCAAGCGTGCGTAAAAAAGTTTTACTTCAAAAAAATGCAGATTTTTCCGTTTTTTTCGGTTTTTCTCCGCTACTAATAATCCGATCGAGTCCTGCCTGGCTCATTTTTTTGCATTTCGATTTTCTACAATTCGTCCTTGGAGAGTATCGAGATTGATTCATTAGTTTTCAAGTTACAAGTCAAAAACCATAAAAAAATGCTATTAAATGTTTATAACAAATCAAGCAATGACAGTTGCGAGTAGGCAACTTAACAGGATATAACTACGAACCGTCTTTCTTATGATGGCACACTCGGTTTCCTGGTAGTATTTTTGTCACGCAAAAATCTCTATTGATTGGTCTATAAATTGAATAAACTCCATCACGAGTACAACCCACGATACGAGAAAACGCATATGTCTTCTTTTATCATATGAAAATGTGGGAATTCGATATCTGCGAAAATACAATACTTTGACCCCATCGTGTGTCACGACATCGCGATAGGAGGATATTTTATAACTTATTTAGTTTCATGTAAACTTGAAGAGCCGCACTGTACTGATTCAATGTTAAAAAACTTGTTAGTTATTTCTTGTGCGCTGGACAAACATGTCGAATAGCTTTTGCAATCATACTAGGTTCCAAGAGCTCTGCATTTCATGAGCCACTCAGTGGTGGAGTGGAGCGACTCACCAACATTCATACCAGTCTCGAAAAGAGAAAAATAAAAAATAGAGCACGAGGTACCTGTATCGATATAGTTTCACATTGTATTTGAAAAAATGCACCTTTTCAACAAACACTGATAGAATAACTCTCAACGGGTGAACCATCAGGCGTATCATCCTCATGGAAATTCTCGGCACTAAGAGAGTCAAATAGGAAAAAATTATTGTTTTCTTCCAAAATAGTTGGGATGATAGACATACATAGCATGATATGAGATTTTTTTTTGATAATATTTAAAGGATGTTCATTGAAACAGATATGAATCATCTGTGACTGAAAGATAAACTTTATCTTCTTCCATTCAAGATAACATCTTCCATGGAGACTGTTTCCCTTTTCCATTAGAAGATTTCAGAACTATGTTCACTATGAAACATGTCATAGGTTGATAAAAAAACTTGTTTTTCCCAGCCGATACAGTCCGTATATTTTATGTCGTACCACTATTGGCATCTCGAAAACGGTCAATGATACGGAGTTGGTTGAATTAGACAAAAGTTGACTATTTTAGTGAACAATAAAAGGGTGTTTTCAAATCGAAAATATCACGAACAGTTTTCAAAATATACGGGGAAAACCGAAATAACCCGTTTTCTTTTCGTTGCGCTGGCGCCTCTATTTTTGGGAATATGGAAATGTGTTGAAGAAACTTTTTTCTCTGTTCCGAAATTTTTTCGATGTGCTGTGCTTTGATTTTCAATACGACGTTTTATTCTTCGGGGGCCACCCTCAACTTATTTTTTTCAAATACGGACTTTTATTTTTTTTATAAATATAAGTAGTTTTTATTTTACCGAGTTCAGATATGTATCTTACCTGGTTCCTGATTCAAGATTTCTACCAATAAATTCCATTATCAAGGTCCGAACAATGAAAATCCTCCCCTCCGGAATACGGTCCTGTTTTTATTTTCGTTCATATTTGAAAGGGTATTTGACTTAAGTTGCGAGGATAAAATTTAAAATAAATCTACCTTGAGTGAATACTCAAACTTGAAATCAAATAGAGATCAAATCATTTACATTTACTTTATACATTTTTTTTATGTCAAAGAGCCGAGAAGAATTTTCCTTGTGTGTCCATTCTTAGACAATAGGCAATTTTTTGTCTGTCTGAGTCCAATACGTATTCCCAAACGAACCTATTTCAAATGAAAACGGAAAGTTTCAAATTTCATGAAGTAAGTAGTGAGCCAAGGAATGAGAGAAAGTGAATGACAGATTACAAATTGACTAATTCAAATCTGAAGGGTGGATTATTAACACGTTGAACCAAAAACTATGGAGTTTTCTAATGATGAGAAAGTGGATATGTTGTTCGTGTATTCGAGGTGTTTGAGAAATAGCACAAGATCTCTGCCTATGTATCAAGAAATGCATCCTGAACAACGTCAGCCCAATGCCAGAATTTTTCAACGTATTGTGAGAGCATGGTTCATTTGTGAAATCTAAGAATAAAAGATGTTCTATTACTGAAAATGGTGGTGATAATGAAATCGACGTTTTAGGTAAGTTTTTTTAAAGTTTCATGTTACACATAGTAAAATGATAATTTGAATCGGGATTCGGGGAATACAAGAAAAATCAGAATGGGGAAGTATGTCTTAGAGAGATAGCGAGAAATAGTGGTATTCGCATTCGTCAACAAGAAAATTTTTGAAGAAACAATTTAAGCCCTACATAGTGAAAAAAGTACATCAATTACGTTAACAGACTACAATAAAAGGGCAGAATTTAGCATATGGCTACTGAGACATTTTTGGCAAGATGATGAAATTTGTGGTAAAATTTTATGGACGAAAGTCGGTTTACAAATAATGGATGGTTCAATAGGAATATTCATTATCACTGGCGCCAGGAGAATGCTAATTTACATAGAGCCACTAATTTTCAAGATAGGTTCGGCATTAACGTCTGGGTTGGTGTTTTGGATACCAAAATCATCGGTCCCTACTTTTTCGATACTCCATTGACGGGGGAGTTGTATGTTGAGTTCCCATCGGAGATTTTAGGCGATTTTTTGGAAAATTTGCCTCTGAATGTCCTAAGGAAAAATGAATATTTCCAACACGACGGAGCACCACTATATCGCACACGAATTTGTAAAACATTTCTGGTTAGGACCATGCCAGGAAGATGGATAGGAAACAACGGTCCTATATTAAATGGCCACCGCGTTCACCCGACCTCACTCTTCTGGATTATTCGATATGGGGTTTCATCAAGGACAAATTGTTCAGTTCAACTTTGGAGAATGTGGAAGAGTTGAAAGCTTCAATTAGACGAGCATACATGGCTATAACTCCCCGAATGCTTCAAAATTGCTACAAACATACCATTTTTAGAGCGAAAATGTGTTTGAGGAATGGTGGGCGTCAATTTGAACACATTATCAGACGTCGATAGCGATGACTAAAAAAATTCATAATTGAGATATCAATTGTTGTTCTTTGTTATTTTTATAGTTTTTTGTCCTAATTTTAAATAGTTTCAAGTTTAATGTGTGTTTCAAAATGAAATATTGCCTTTTTCCTGCGAAGGCAAAAGCAAAATAAATATTTTTTTTTTTTTGAATTTTCATTGTTCGGACCTCGATGATGTAATTTATCGGCAGAAATGTATACACACAAACCAGGTGAGGTACATATCTGAACTCGGTAAGATAAGAACCACTTAAATTCATTTAAAAAAATACAGTTCCGTATTCGAAAAAATTGAGTTGTAAGTGGCCCCGAAGAACGAAACGTCGTATTGAAAATCACAGCATATCGTAGCAAATTCAAAACGAAGAAGAACATATTTCCATACTCCTAAAAATAGAGGCGCCAGTGCAAAGAAAAGAAAACTGGCCATTTGGGTTTTCCCCGTATATCTTGAAAACGGTTAGTGATATTTTCGATTTGAAAACATCGTTTCATTGTTCACTAAAATAGGCAACTTTTGTTTAATTTAAACAACTTCGTATCATTTACCGACTGTATATAAAATCATAATTCAATTTCCTTACACAAGACTACTTATATTCAAAATGAAACTGTACCGTTACCAAAATATACAGGTTATTTGTTTTACTAATTTGGGACAATGCTAAAACATCCAAACTTCACACTTCAGACATCAGCTTCGAAAATAATTACATCACAAAACATCTGTTAAAGTTATTTCAATTTTTTAAAATTTCATTCTCCATACAAAATGGAAAAATAGAAAGCCAAAATTATCTTGAAACGATTTGGTCAAATTTGGTTTGTAAAATATCCTTGCCTAGATATTTTCTATCAATGAAGGAATATTTTGTTGTACGCCACTGAGAACAAGAAGCTTTTGCCATCCGTTTGAATTAAATCGTAATAAGTCCTTAGCGTACATGTAGCCAGTACCATTACGGACTCTACTATAAAGGATAATGGTCTGCTTGGTTTCAAAATAATCTTTATTGGCATATCCAGTTGAGACGGCCTTTGTGTTAAGGTACTGTATTCAAATGAACATTCCTTTGGAACTGTATAACAAAAATGATAATCAATATTTCAATACCATTTTCACATACTAATCGAGAAGTGTATTGTTCGGGTATACAGAATGATTCTTAAAGATGTTATTATTGAGATTCGATTATTGAAAAGCAGTATAATATATGTTTTCAATGAATAGATTTATTCAATCGTAATACAGTAGAATCAGCTACCAAATGTGAATTGTCAATTCTATCAAACTTTGCGTTCCAGATTTCCATATTAGTTATCCATTTTCAGGATACTGCTGACAAATATATTACAGATTTAAAATGGCCCATTTCTTTTTACATGCACAAAACAATAAATAATTGTGCATTGCAATGTTAGGAAAATTGTAGCAATTTTTGTGTCGAGTGATATATAATAACAACTTTTTAACAAAAAATTAAACCGACAAAATACGGAACTGAAAAGTAAAAAATAAAATAAACCTTTTTAGTCTCAATAACTAAGCTCCTAAACTAATGTAAATAACTAATTTTGAATCGGCGCCAAACAAACAAGCAAATGAATTAGGTAAGGCGTTAAACTATGGCATTGAGGTGGGCGGTGACATTCTGATAATTTTTTTGAAGTAATTTAATGATCTTCGTTGATTGTTTGTTTGGCGCCGACGCAAAATTAGTTACTTATATTAGTTTAGGAGCTCAGTTATTGAGACTAAGAAGGTTTATTTTTTATTTTTTACTCTTTAGTTCCGTATTTCGTCGGTTTAATTTTTTGTTATAAAGTTTTAATTTTTCAATTTTTTGTGGCTGAAATCTACTAATTACTAACTGCTTGTTTTTTTATTACTTCCAAAATACTTACTCACCCACCTTACTCCAACTATTACCAGTTAAATAATATGATTATCTACTTTTACTATTTGTTGTTATATAAATTATTTTCGTTGTTCTGATCAGTTTATTTCATTACTTATTCATGAAGAACTATGTATTTATCCCCAAGACTCGATTTTTTGTTGGAAATAAATGGTGTTGAAACATTTCTGAAAGAATATCTACATCTCATATTCAGAAATGTCGGGATTTGGATCACTTTGGTTGAAAAGAAGCTATTGTTTTCTTGCCGACGTTTCGGTTTATTGAATTCATCTTCAGGGCTCTGTAACAATGAGTCTTTGTAAGTTAAAGATTTTTTGAAATAGGAGAAAGAACAATTAAAAACATTTAGCCACAATAATAGAAATATTTCCAGTGAAATCAAATATAAAAAGAGGGACTCACCAAAAATTTGTTTTTTCGAGTTTGATGCAAATAAAACGAATACATAAACCGACATTCCAGATACAGGAATATAACTTTCATGGGAAAATAGGTACCACATTGAGTACGAGACAAACGAATACTGAAATAAAATTAGAAAAATATCCGTGGACAGTTCTTATTTCAACTGAGAAAAAACATTGTGATAAAATAGTAATGTTAACAAATCATTTCGGAATCCGACTTATCGAGTTGAAGTGGGACGTCTTTGATCCTTTTATGTCTTTTCTGGTATTGACGCTGTGGAGAATTTCTACCATTCCGCTACTTACATTTTTTTTTTGAAAAAAAATCCTTCCTGTCGAAATACTCCTCAGTATAGTTAAATGCCTCTACAATAGAGCCAAAATAGTATGTATTTCAACAGTGGAAAACATTCTCAATATGAACAACAATACACGAAAAAACCGAGTAATGAATTCAGTACAAACACAACCACCTCAAAACTATATCAAAAATATCATTGGCAACAAGAATGACATCAGAAAGTCCACTTTCCGGCCTCAAAGATCATACGGGATCCAAAAGAGCAAGATAGCCCCTAGAAAAAACACAGGAGGCCAACTCAGAGGGACTGGGAATAAGCCACCGAAATCACTCCCCCCAACAAGATCAAATGGGCCATCAACAAGTCCCAACCGTTCAAATCACCGGGGGTGGGTGGAATCTATCCAGCATTTTTACGAATGGCAGTGGACGATTTGATACCACACCTCTGCAAAATCCTCAAAGCTTGTGTGGCATGGGGATAAATACCCACTGTATGGCAAAAAGTGATCTTATTTCCCAAGGTGGGCAGAGTAACAGACCTGACACAAAAGTCATAGAGAGCCATCAGTTTGATATCATTTCTCCAAAATACTTTGGAGAGACTGCTGAACAGATATATCAGAGACGAAATACTGAAATAAAACCGTCAATACGCATACCAACCAAGAAAATCAACAGACTCTGCGTTGGATGACCTAAACAGGCTGTTTTCTTCAAAGTCAATAGAGGACAGAGAAATAGACATGATAACGTTCCCAGACATAGAAGAAATATTCAACAACGCCACCAGAGACGCACTAGTGAATGCAAAAACCAGAAGAGGAATTCCGCCAAGCCTATGTAGAGGGTCACTCTAGGAGAGGACACCATCATTGCGAAAGTAGGTGGAGGCTGCCCACAAGGAGGAGTCCTGTCACCGCTACTGTGGGCAACCCTAATGGACGAACTCCTACAAAGACTAATCCAAGAAAGCTTTCATTGCCTCGGATATGTAGACGAACTAGCGATAGTCGTCGAAGGCCGGTTTACGGGAATACTTTCGGAAAAAACACAAAGGGCCTCAAAAATAGTAGACAATTGGTGTGAAAGAGAACAACCATCAGTCAATGCTCAGAAAACATAAAATGTGGCATTCACGAAAAACGAGCACTGCAAGGCCTAAAACCACGAGTGCTAGAGAGCTCAGAAATTCCATTGGCAAAGAAGCAAAGTACCTAGGGGTAGATTTCGACCAAAGGCTCACAAGGAAAACCCATACAACAAAAATCACCTAAAAAGCATCCACAGCACTAGGCAGGTACAGGAGGATGGGTGGCAAGAACTGGGGACTCAATCCCAAGATGACCATATGGCTATACACGAGGGTAATCTGCCCTATGATATCTTATGGGTCAGTGGCATTGTGGCCAAATACTTTCCAGTCAGGAATCATGAGGCTATCAACAGGTTCAGTGCCACAGGGGCCAGGAAAACCACCTCCACGGCCGCGTAGGAGCTTATCCTGAACCTACCACCATTACATATTTTCATACAGAGGCAAGAGCTGTCACCTACAGACTCATACAAGGGTCATCACCCATCATCAAACTCCAAGTGACAGAATATCAAAGGCTAGAAAAAGAGCTAGGGGTCGGTCCAACTACAGGAATGCCCAGCGATGCCATGATAACCAAATATAACTTCAATAGAAAAGTGACGCAAGGGACACCAAGGGATTGAAAAAGCTGACGAATTGGCCAGATAATGCTCGTCAATGGTATTCTACGACCTTTCTGCGGCATCGCAAAAGCAACGGTTAAGAAAACAACTAGCAATTGGATGGAAAAACAGGCCCAAAGCTGGTGGGAACAATCCCCAGGACAGAAGCAGGCGAAATGGTTTCTAAGAAAACCATCACCTACGCTCACGGCAGAGCTACTAAGCAAGGACAGAAGGTCCGTAAAGGCAATATAAACTCAACAAGCATGAGAAAAACATAGGTCTGGCAGAAGAAACCACTTGCAGGTTTTGCCAGACAGAAGAAAAATAAATGCGAATTAAGTAGTAATAGGGCGATTATTGCATTAATTGAATATTGAAAACAACATAAGTGCCTTTGAGACCCAATCGCTGTTAGACCAATCCCAATCCTTTTCTTTTTCGGCAGAGCAGGAGCCATCCTTGCCGGTTACCTGATAGCACTTGATCGAAAAGATTAAAATCGGAACGTGTGTACAGTCGATCCAATCAGTCCCGACGTCGGCCCCATATCGATATCGGGTCCAATAAATTGGTACGTCTGTAGGCCCCAAGAAGTGGGTGAAGAAATTGAAATAATGCACATTATTTCTTCTGGATTTATAGCGAAAGTCGTACTTTCTTTGCCTAATGTTGATAGATATTGTATCAAAAGGTTCAAGATGACTATCTATAGGGTATTGGCTTGATAGTTATGGCATTAACTCATTACATTGTGCCATTTCCTCATTGGATATGAGTATGAACGAGTAGTTGATACGCAGTTTTTACCAAGAAAGCAGGAAGATTCTTTGAGCTTTCTCCTTCTGTAATCAGCTGCTTTGATTATGATTTTGGTGTGGTTCCATTCTACTCCGTAATGGCTATTAGATCTCAGCAAGTGTTCTAATAATTTTGAGACAGTTCTGTGTTTTTTATGAGTCTGTGACTATTGATATTTGGTTTGGCGTACTTTTAATGGTTTTGATGTTTCCCCAATGTAAGTTTTTCCGCATGGACGAATAATAATATATTTGCAATTTTTTGTTATTTTGTGTCTGAATATATTTGTTCTTCACTACTTTTCATAGGTGAATTGTTACTTACTCGATCTGGGACATTTTTACCGAATGGTTTTGGTCGGAATTAAGTGCTTTCGTTCCAGTTCTCTAGATCACTGAAAGTAACGAAATCCCATTTTTATATCTTTTGAGGCAAAGCGGAGTTATAGAAAAGAGACAAAAGTATTGATTATGATGAAAGAGTAGTTCCGCTCAAGTTCGAAATTGATGTGAGTACTACCGTGCCTACAGATTAACATTTCCTCAGCTCAATCTGTATGCATTCCGTTCGAAGCACTCAAATCAATATTGAATACATTAACTGTTTCATATCTCATGACAGCTACATATACCTATAAATAATGATGAAGTATAGCCATCATTGTGAATCAGATAATTCTTAGTTGGTGGTAAGCTTTCATGTCCATTGATATACTCACTAAGATATATTGATCACTTAGATTACCATTACATGGTAGCAACTACGTATTTAAATGCCTTTATATATTATCATTCAGTACTGTAGAAGACATCTAAAGCTGCCTTGTTGAAACGCTAAACGGGGTGCATATGTTTCAAGGAAAAAAATGAAAATATTCCTTGTGATTCAATAAATTTTCAGCTCATCTGAAAGAGTTTCTAATTCTCCATCCAGAAATTTGAGGTTTTTGATATTTCTCCACATTTTTTATTGAAAATATAACATTTCTAATGTTACTAAGTGAACAAAACAACATGAAACCTTTTAAAGCGGATGTTCAAACTGTAAGCTCGTTACTTCTTGACAATAATGGAGGTGTTACTGAAATTCCTCAAAAACATTTGGTATCGTTTCCGGGGTGATTTGATTAATTTATTGTCTTATTCTATATTTCGAACCATGGACGATATTTGGTCTGCTGGTGTAAACTTTAGATTTTGAATGACCCCATTAAAAATAGTCAAGCGGGGTCAAATCGGGAGAGCGGGCAGGCTACTCACTTTCACCCCGTCTACCGATCCACCTTGATTGAGATGGGTTCTTACTTCCAATGAATACAAACTTTTTAACAAAAAATGAAACCTACAAAAAAAACTGAAAATCAAAAAATAAGATGAACCTTATTAGTCTTGATAACTGAGATCCTAAACTAATGTAAGTAACTAATTTTGAGTCTGCGCCAAACAAACAAACGAACAAATTAATTACGTAAAGCATAAAATGATGGCAGCGGGGTGCGCGGTGGCGGCGCGTTCCTTCGCCGTTCTCGAAGTCAATATCAGCTACCCGAGGTCGTGCAGAGAGCGCATTTTTGGAATGTTATTGATAACGCTGAAGACTTCACGTTGCATTTTTTTGTTATTTTGTATTGATCCTTTCTATAAAGTAATTCAATGATCTTTGTTGATTGTTTGTTTGGCGCCGATTCAAAATAAGTTACTTACATCAGTTTAGGAGCTTAATTATTGAGTATAAAAATGTTCATTCTATTTTTTGCTTTTCACTTTCTTTTTTCGTCGGTATTATTTTTTGTTAAAAAGTTTTAAAAAAAATTGTGGCTAAAATCTACTAATTGCTACATTCTGAATTTGGATTACTTTTGAAATTCTTACTTACCCACCTCACTTTAACTATAAACTGTTATATACTATAACTAGCTGGGACCAGTGTCCGCGTTGAACTTTATATTTTTTGTGACGACTATTACAAATTCACTCATACCTTCAGGGACATAATTTCTGAAAATACTGATACACATATTTTTTTATTTGTAACAAAGACCAATTTTTATGACCCCAACTTGAAAACTAACGGAACCCCCATTACAAACGTTAACTACCATTCCACACCTTTGGAGATTCAATTTCTAAAAACACTGAAATAAATATTTCTTTTATTTTCTTCTATTTTCTTCAAACACCAATTTTTATGACCCCAACTTGAAAACTAACGGAATTTTCGAAAACCCTGAAACACATTTATTTTCATTTGTAAAGAAGAGCCTAAAAACTAATTTCAATGACTCTAATTGCAAAACCAACTCTACTTTCACTTTCACCCCACTTCTCATCCACCTTTTCACCCCTTTTAGGGATGGAATATTGCCAAAAAATATGCTGTCAAAATTTTAGCTCCTAGGCTAGCGGTTTGGTCTGGGCGTTTTTCGTATATCAGTCAATCAGTGAGTCAGTTAGTCAGGACATGTAATCATATATGTACATATTACCCCAAACACGATGTAGCTGTGAATCGTTGAAGAGATCCCTCGACTGTCTTCCGTCTCCATCATCAAATCAACTCCGGGCCTCCATTATGTTGTAGTGTCATCAGAACTACATATGTGTGCCAAGTTTCAACCGAATCGGTCCACAGGTGTAAAATCAATCAAGTATCCCCTAATCTCTACCCTTAGGGGTGTAATTATTTTTTCAGATTCGAATAGGGCCCATTTCAAAGCATATCCCATACAATGAAGAAAGAATCATCTTAATCGGATAACCCAGTACAAAGTTATGCGTGGTAGAATCGGTTAAGAAGTAAAAATTCAGTGGGTGAACCAAAAATCATCTCCCATTTTTCTACGCTTAGAAGTGGATATTTTTTTCAAATCTAAATGCGACCAATTTCGAAGTATACCCTATGCATTAAAAAAATGAATCATCTAAATCGCACTACTCTATAAAAAGTTATGCGTGATCATACATAAAAAAAAATACGCGTCGATTAAAGAAACCTCCTCCTTTTTTTTCCTCGGTTATTAATGTGTTCCGTCTTGCTGATTCTAAATATTTCTATCAATTTCATCAGGGAGGTCATCATCTGGGAAAAGTATTCTTAACTCTGGAACTAAGAAATTTTGCAAGAAATTCAAGTAACGCGCTCCAGTTGTGCTACCAAAGAAATATGGTCCGATAATTTGAGAACACATAATTCCAGCCAAACGTTCATTGAGTTTTGGCCTCCATCGTCCATCGTACTCTAGTATCTGCAGTTCTGTATGTTGACTGTTTCATTTAATAGAGTTATAGTTCGAACAACCAAAGAAAAAACGCATGTATGGCAATAAGAACAAAGAAGTTAAAAATAATAAGAATAAAGTCATTGATCAAAAAATGTTCTTTTATGTAGAAAAGCTTGATATCAGTTCTCTCAATATCATTATGAAAAGTGAGTGAAGAGCACCCCACGCTTTTTTATAGTAAAGAAAATTGTTTGGTCAATCACTTTTATTCTTATTATTTTCAACTTTTTAGTTTCTCCAAACTATAGTTTTATTTATAACTTTATAGGCCATATTGTTACATAAGACTAAACAAGACTACGGGAGAAAAACTCTTTGATTGATTCATCCACATGAGTTGGAACTTATCAATATCCAAATTTTTGCGAATATGCTGAGACCCAGTGCATTCGCCATATTTTACTACTAGCCACTGAAGAGTTCCACTATTCACCTCCTGGCTCCATCATCAGATCAGCTCCAAGAAACCAAATTATAGTATTGTCATCCAAACTACATCCAGATACCAAGTTTCATTTCGATACGACAATTAGAAGTAGGTTAAAATTGACTTCAAGATTTGATTACATTGTTTGTTAGTAACAAGTGAAGCTAATGAAAGCGTGTTGATGAAATGAATTTTTGCTTCATCAGAAAACATCAGATGTGCAGTTATTTTGAAATTAAACATTGATAAAACATTTCTAGGGCTGTATGAAGTCAATTTGATCGGTCAATTCAACAGTGGGTCGTCCTAGTCAAAGTCCGGGTGAGCGGCTGTCTCGGATGGTAACGCCCAGGAGAAAAATTAAACAATCGTAGCACCAGACTGGGAAACGGTGGGAAGCTCCAACTGCAGACTTAATTTTATTTTTTCGTTAAGTTGCTCCCTGCCGAATTTAGTTCTAATCCATCAGATAGAGTTTTGAACTTTGCCATATTCTTGAACAGATGTCAGTTCCAAATAATTTTGACTATTCTGGATACAGTTTTTTAAGGGCTTTCAAATGACATATTGTCAAGTCAAGTTCCGTGTGCTATAGTTTCGGTCATTTTTTAATAGTGACACTTCCGTTTGACAACCAAAAACCAATGATCGCATTCGGGGCAGAAACTGTACCTTCATACCAAATTTTAGCTCGATTGGTGGAACGGTTTGGCAGTTATCGTGGAAGATTGCAGACAGACAGACACACATCTAGACAGACTTCACTCTGAAATTGGTCCGAATCGTCTCGGGGGACTTCGAAACGTATCTCTATATATATATTTTTTTCGCACAATTACATTACTTGACCACAGAATGTACTGAACTTAATGCTGCTGAACTTCCTTTTACAGGGATCCGATTGCAGTCTATCAGATTCGTCTTATAGAATCGCGGGCAGCTCGCGCTTGTCGAAATACAACTTTTGAACAGGTCAATTATAACTTTAATCTCTTTATAATATTTTTCTTGTAAAAGCTTACTTGTTAGAATCTACATGGTTTTGACCGTAGCTTCTTTAAACTCTGGACCATCTTTTATTCTCATGTTCATAGCCCAATCCATTAAAATCGACGCCAATAGACTTTTTCATTTAGATGACAAATGACTAACTTTGTTTACCTGTCAGACCCAACGGCATTGACGGCGAATTTTTTTTTTAAAGGAAATAAAATATTTTCGAGTTTTCCTATGGATAGTTGACTTGAATTTACATGGAGAAGAAAACTCACCATTAGAAAATATTCGTGTACATTATTTTATCTACGAATGAAAGGTTTTTAGCGGTATAAAATAGGTAATAAATTACGAACGCCAATGTATGCAGGTGCATTTGTCATGAAGTTGACTGTGGACATAATGTGAAAATACCGCTAATTTTGAACCAAGCCAATCTCAAATTGTTATTTCAAAACTAACCAATGGCTATTCACTTTCCCAATAGCCAATCAGACTTTGGGTCTCAAAACGAGCGCATGCGCCTTAAAAAATCATCTAAATGAAAAGGCCTATTCTTCCACCGTCCGATTTCCATCTATTTGATACTTTCATTGCAAAAGTCCATAAATGCATTCCAATTTTTTACGGTAGACAGTATTTATTCGATTGATTCGATCATTTCATTAATCTTTCCGTAAGTATCACAACTAAATCGTGACATTTCAAAATTATCAAATATTTGAAACGTCAAAATCGAAATAAATAAAATGTATCCATAGCAACTAAATAGAGTGAATCTGTATGTTGTTCTGATTGGTTGTGTTCAATCAGATGTCCTCAAATTAACTAATTTCATTGGATTTCTATTGAGCAAAAATAACTCAAGCATCAAAGGTTAAACTAATCTGATTGGTTCTCTGTAGGGAATTTCGGCCATTGGATTGGTTAAAAATAATGAGAGAAAGGTCATTTCTAACAGCTTGTCACGCGCGTTTGACAATTATGTGACATTAAGAAATATAATAACAAACGTATCCATAACAACAAATTCAAAACATTGTTAAAAGTTTGTTATAGTTACAAGACAAAAAACGTTCCCAAAATAAAAATGTTAAAAAATGTGCTTTATTTAATATCTATTTACGGATTTGAGTATTATTGGCAGTTTTTATGAACACAAATATATTAATTTTTTTTCCACTCCGTTCCAAACTCATAATCCCATTAGTCAGATCATAATCTCCAGTCAGTGGTAATGAAGAAAACACTTATTATTTCAACCTTGACAAACGTAATCCCCCATTTTTCAGTTGCGAACGTTTATGCGACGCATCCAAGCAATAAGTAAAAGCTTATTCTCAACTTGATAGGCATTAAAAAGTAATTCGATGAAACTGCAAGTCTGAAACGCATCTCTGTTCTTTTAGTGACCTTTCAAGGCCAGTTACGGTGAATCCCTACAATGGAGAAGAAGACAGAATCGGACTGGGGCCCCATGACTCCATTCCCGCAGTTTGATTCTTAATTACAATATTTTCTAGTTGCAAGATCGATATTCAAAAATAAATGATGATTGACAAAACTTTTTAAAAACATGTATTGAAAATAAATTATGCATTCATCATTGAAAATGAATGATGCATTCATCATTACATATGCTGATTAAAAAAGTCTGGGGCAAGCTCCAATGAAAAATATCTTATATTCCTTACTAATGTCACAATTATAGATTGAAATAAATCTCCGATTTTGTTCTCTGAAACTGTACGACGTAGGTGAGTGAAAATCAGCGAATTATATTTTTGTGCCCATGATAATCAACTGTTTATGAAGAAATTTTATCCAAGTTGAATTTTCGTGAAAGCATTTCACTTGGAAATGTTGTGACTGGAGAAATCGGGGTCTTATTTTCTGATGGAACCGCGAAGCGTAGCTTGAGTGGTTTGATATTTGCTTGAAGAGAAATTTTAAAAATGTATTCAGTAAAATATCTCAGAGCTAATGATATCTGATGATAATACTTCCCGAATCGATGAAAACTGAATAAACATTTCAGATTGAATGCTAACATGGATTCTTCTTGTACTATATCTATCATGGTCCCCAAAACTCAAAAATATCATCAGTTGAAGTGTATATACTTGTTGCACACCCTTTAATGACACGAGTATAATGCCATTTCATAACTAATTACATTGGTTTAAAATAAAAATTAAATATATTTTCCATTTTTTTTTGTTAAATTCGTCCAAATTTTGGAAAGTGTGCGAAGTGTTGGTAGGTAAAACATATTTCTTTCTGAATTATTAAGGACTTCAAAGGTAAAAATCCTTTTATTTTTTGGTGGACTATCAGCGGTTGTGCAAGAAGTTAATATAAGTTACCAGTGGAAATATTTCGGAAATGAAAAAAGATATCAAGAAATGTCCAAACCCGTTTCGAGCCAAGGTAGGAGATATCAAAATAGCATACGAGCAAATCTCGATACTTTCACCCTCTCCGCCCCATCAACCCCCCACTACAAAAGTTTAAATGGCAACCTTTCATGTGTGATACATCTTTGGAAAGCTCTTCAAAAATGCTTTTCAGTGGTACCCAATTTTGGGGGTGTGGAGGTGTTATTTGGTTTAGTGGCCACCCAGATCACCAGATTTTAGAAAAATTTATGTTTTTCTATCGGGTTATGTGAAAGTTAAAATTTATGAGATTTTTGTCACAATAAGGGAGGATATGAAAAATCGTATCCGGTTTATTGACATGAACATCTTGAGACAGGTAGGTTTGAGTTTTGAAAATCAACTAGAACGTTGTCTAGATGAACAGAGAGGTCATTTTGTGCAGTGACCAACTTTTTCATTCATTTCAAGTGATGTTTCAAACTTATCATTTGTTTTATAAAATGTTCAATTGGGAATACTTTTAGTTCTCCCATTATTACCGCTTTCTCTGTGTTTACAGATTATTTTTATTGGCTATTTTCAAATTTTCTTTTTTGATTGATTCCATTATCAAACAACAATAATTCACATATTCATTCATTTCGAATGAACAGCCGGCTTTTAAATCAATTCGAACTGTAACAAATAATGGAAAAAATAGTTGGTGTAAATTTTATACTTTTCCAAAATCGGCCTGGAAATTGGAGCAAAGAAGAACATCATATTGCGATTTCTCCGAATCAATTTTATTTGCGCGATATTATGAGTTCACACGTTTGTACAAATGTTTTATGACAAGGAGAAACACATTAGTCTCACCAAATCAACCAATAATGGAAAAGTAACTGAAATTGATCCAGCTCAACTCAACAACAACAACGCAGGGTACTTACACTCAAAGATGTTTTGTAGGATGTTAATTTCACTGGGGTTTGCCTGATATTATGGGCTTGCTTGTATTAAATAACTTTGGCCGTTAATTCTATGTTCTTCAACATTTCTAAAATGTGCTGAAGCTAATTCATCACCTTTCATCACAGTTTGAGGTTGGAAAGATATGTTTTATGCTTTCAAATCCTGTTGTAAAATCCATTTGTTTAACTTACAAATAAATTGCTTTCAGATATCGACAATGTTTCATATTTTTTCAAGTTTTTCACTTGATTTCGATTGAAATTATCAAAACATGGCTTGTCATCTAACTGTCAAATGATTCTCGAGTCCCGAAATGTTGCGTTCGCCACTGTCGTGCACAGAGCCAATAGAGAAACCCAATTCAAATCGATACAGAATCAAATTGTTTATCTGAAAGGCTTACAATTTGCAGGGTGATCCCTGTAAAAAAACTTTTTAACAAAAAATTAAACCGACGAAATACGGAACTGAAAAGTAAAAAATAAAATAAACCTTCTTAGTCTCAGTAACTAAGCTCCTAAACTAATGTAAGTAACTAATTTTGAGTCGGCGCCAAACAAACAAGCAAATGAATTAGGTAAGGCGTAAAATGATGGCATCGAGTTGCGCGGTGACATTCTGATAATTTTTTTGAAGTAATTTAATGATGTTCGTTGATTGTTTGTTTGGCGCTGACTCAAAATTAGTTACTTACATTAGTTTAGGAGCTTAGTTACTGAGACTAAGAAGGTTTATTTTGATTTTTACTTTTCAGTTTCGTATTTCGTCGGTTTATTTTTTGTTAAAAAGTTAATCTTTTTCAATTTTATGGCTAAAATATACTAATTACTACCTACTTGTTACTTCCAAAATACTTACTTACCCACCTTACTTCAACTATTACCAGTTAAATAATATGATTATCTACTTTTACTATTTGTTGTAATATAAATTATTTTCGTTGTTCTGGTTAGTTTATTTCATTACTTTGTATATCATTCCATCCTCTCATAAAATATACTGATTTTGACGGAACAAGAATAATGTCCGTAGCGATCTGTCATTGTCAACTACGTATGTGTGTGCCAATGTTCACTAGTGAAAAATCAATTATCCCCTATTTTTCCACCCGTAAGGATGGCTAATTCCTTTCGAAATCCAAATATAAGGTATACCCTATCTACTAAAGAAAGAATCATCCAAATCGAAGGACCCAGTACAAAGTTATGCCTGATAGAATCGGTTAACGGACCAGAATTCAGAGTGTGAGTGATCAATATCCTTCATTTCGCTACCCTTAGGGGTGGATTTCATCTTTTAAATTCAAGTGGGACCAAATTCGAAGTACACCCTATCCACCGAAAAAAGAATTATCGGAATCGGACGCCTCAGTAAAAAGTTATGCGTGATCATACATAAAAAAATATGATGGAAAAAAATACGGTTCGAATAGAGAACCTCCTCCTTTTTGGTTTCGTCGGTTAAAAATGGGCTTTCAATCGTTTGTTGAATGTCTAATTGACAACTCAGACATTGAATGATATCATTTTTATCACATAGGCCTAAAAATCAGGTTGAGAATCCATTTTATATTCCTAGTCGGACACTGCGTAAACCCGTAGATGGTGCCCAATTAAATACCTGTTCTCAACAATTGCGTTTGTGGTGTTTTTTTTTAGACCGAAATATTCGGGTCTGAGAATTCAGACTGCAGCACTATCCAATGTTGGGAAAAAAGCAGACGCACTGACCATTGTTTCGGATTCTGGGTAATTGGGTGGATTTAAAGAACTTTAGATTTCGCTAGAATTTACCCACCTAGTCGTTAGTGTAAAAAAAAATATTCTTATATATTTCATTTTGACAAAATATATTTGTTCAGACCCATATATTTAATATTTTATATGAATATACAGTGTGTCTCACTTCTCATGGAAACACCCCCGTATTCCCGTAATTATTGGAGTAGAATTCTGTCATTTTCACGATCGTTAGATATACGGAGTATGAGTCTGAATCTATTCTGGTGTTAACCCTAGTGACATATACCCATTTTTGCGAAAAATAATATTAGGGGGCAAGATATAGGCACGAAATTCTTACGGATCCATCATCAGGACATCAATTCTAGTACCAATCCTTATTTTCGCTGAGAAATTTTCAGTTCTGAAAAATCCGAATTTGTCTCACATCTCATGGAAACGCCTCCGTATTTTCCGTAATTATTGGACTAGAATTCTGGCATTTCCACGATCGTTAGATATAACGAGGATGAGTCTAAATCTCTTCTGGGCTTAACCTGAGTGACATACACTGCGTGCCAGGGGTGATGGATATACCGATTTTAGCGAAAAATAATATTAGGGGGCAAAATAGGTTCAAAATTCTTACGGATTCGTGATCAGGATATCAACTTTAGTACCAATCCATATTTTCACTAAAACTTTTTTTCAGTTCTGAAAAATCCGTATTTGTCTCACTTCCCATGCAAACGCCCCTGTATCTTCCCTAATTATTGGAGTAGAATTCTGTCATTTTCACGATCGTTAGACATACCGAGAATGAGTCTGGATCTCTCCTTGGTTAACCAGAGTGAAAAACACTGCGCGCCAGGGACAATGGATATACCGTTGGATATGTCAATTTGAAAACTTCCCACTCTCAACCTCTTCCTTCCAGTAAATAATATGAGAAATCGAAAAAACAGGTTAATTTTATTTCCATGGGGGACACTTTCAATGAATATTTGTAGCCCTCATGGTTCAACTCCCTAGAATCTTAAATGGGAAGGGGGGTCTAGTGACACATTATTTTGAAGGGTGTTTAATTATCTTTCCAATGGTACCCTGACTTATAATGTTTTGATGAGCAGGTTCCGAAAAATAGCGTTCTAAACTTACAGAAAAAATTAGAACTTGCCTGCACTGAGAGGCATTATTGTATTGACTCTCCTTTTGATAGAAACAGTTAGGAGAGTAGGTGGCACCGTTTCAATCCTTGAAATATCCAGTAAATAATATGAGGAATCGAAATAACAGGTCAATTTGATTTTCATGGGGGACACTTTCAATGAATATTTGTAGCCCTCGTGATTCAACACCCTAGGAGGGGTAGATATTACACTTAGAATCTTGAATGGGAAGGGGGGGTCAAGTGGCACATTATTTTAAAGGGTGTTTAATTCTCTTTCCAATGGTACCCTGACTTATAATGTTTTGATGAGCAGATTCCGAAAAATAGCGTTCTAAACTTACAGAAGTAATTAGGACTTGCCTGCACTGAGAGGCATTATTGTATTGACTCTCCTTTTAATAGAAACGGTTGGAAGAGTAGGTGGCACCGTTCCAATCCTTGAAAAACAGGAATGAATGAATTCTACACGTGTGATTTTTTAATTTGCTAGAAATAAATTTCAAATATAGGATCTACCCCTATCTTATCAACTGTTCAAAATGTTGTCAATTTTTCTCTGAACAGTAATAAAGTCTGTTTTCGAACTCCTCTCTATTATTTCGGGAAACTTCACTGGGAATTGACCGGCCTGCTGCTGTAATTCGTCTTTCAAGTTCATCAATATCAGCAGGTTATGTTTTATAAACAACGTATTCAGGGAGTCCTCAAGGAAAGAAATCTAAGGGAGTTAAATCCGGTGATCTCGGAGGCCATACAACTGCTCCCCTTCTGCCAATCCATCTATCCGGGAATCCGTTTAACCACTGTCGGACGGGAAAAAAATAATCAGGTGGAGCACCGTCCTGATGGAAATGTAACAGATCTTCCTGCAAAAGTACATTACCTTCTGCATTAATTTGAGTGTCTAGCTCGTGAGTTATAAGAAGATCGATTGTCTCTTCAAGCATATCAAGGTAGACTCTCTACAGTCAAGTTTTCTTCAAGAAATAAAGGACCAATAATGGCATTTCCAAGAATATCAGCCCAAACATTAATTTTTGCGAGTGTTCTGTATGCCCTTTTTGAAAAATATGCGGTTTTCGTCATTCCAATAGAGGCAATTTTGTCTACTAACATTACCATACAGAAAAATGAAGAGTCATCGCTGAAACAGATGTTCAACAAAAGATTAGGGATGGCATTGACTCGATGAGACATGGTTTCACAAAATTCTATTCTTCTAGCATAATCATCCTCATGGAGCTCTTGAAGAATCTGCATTTCATAAAGATGAAATTTATGCATTTTCAGTGCTTTTTTACAGTTCTGCGCGAGCTAGTGGTCTCTGCAGCAAATGTTCCTGAAACTCCAATTTGAGCTCCTTCATTTAGTACTCTGGGGTTAGTTCTTTTTTTATTTTTCTCCGAACCAGTTTCATAAAACTTTGTCACCAAATCGAGCACATACCGGTAGCTTACATTACAATTTGGATTTCTTTCATTAAAAAGATATGCCGCCCTTCGTGCGCACTTTCCAACCTCGCCATAAATTAAAATCATTTCAATTCTTTCTTGAAAAATGTAAACCATTTTCACACTGTTATACATTCATCAAAGTTTTCACAGCTCAATAAGTAAAACTGCATTAACAATACTTCCAAATCTTTAAAATTCGCTGAACAATTTTTTGCTTAAAAGCAGAAGCTTTTTACACAGAAGTAGAAAAAAATTAAGGATATCTGTGGAATTTCAGCGATGAGAATCAAAAATACAACATTTAATAAACGCAACTCACCTACCATCTACATTTTACTATTAGAATACTTTTTGATGTACATTTTTTGGAGCTAATGGCTAAAGTTGCACCTGTTAAAGGGTTGAAACGGTATTACCTATCTTCTAACCAGTTCTACCAAAAGGAGACTCAATACGATAATTTTTGTTCAAATAAAAACCTGAAAATCATGCATCTCAGTGTAGGCAAGTTCAAATTACTTCGGTAAGTTCAGAACGCTAGTTTTCGGAAACTGCTCATCAAAAAATAATAAGTCAGGGTACCATTGCAAAGAGAATTAAACGCCCATCAAAATGATGTGCCACTTGACTCCCCTTCCCATTTAAGATTCTAAGGGTAACATCTATCCCTCCTAAGGGGTTGAACCACGAGGGCTATAAATATTCATTAGAAGTGTCCCCCTTGAAAATAAAATTGACCTGTTTTTCCGATTCCTCATATTATTTACTGGAAGGAAGATATTAAGGGTGGGAAGTTTTCAAATTGACACCTATAATATTAGGGGGTCAGATAGGCACAATATCCTTACGGATTCGTGATCAGGGCATCAACTCCAGTACCAATTGGTCCAAGAGCCCGTGAACGGCAGACCTACGTCATACTGCGAAAGCTGAAATTTTTTCCTGCGCAAGTACACTAACACAGGTAAGAACGTTTGGCTACTATGAACCTTGAGTCGTGGTGGCTTTGACAGATACCAGGTAGTGAAGGTGCATACATTTGCTGCATAATAACGTCATAGTATGAATTACAGAATTATACTCCGATAATTACGGAATTTGTCCCACTTCCCATGGAAACGCCCCCCGTTCCACAGGAAAATATTGATTGGTACTAAAGTTGATGTCCCGATTTTTGAGCCTATCTTGCCCCCTAATATTATTTTTCGCAAAAATTGGTATATCCATCGCCCCTGGCGCGCAGTGTATGTCACTCAGGTTAACCCCAGAAAAGATTCAGACTCATCTTCGGCATATCTAACGATCGTGAAAATTACAGAATTCTACTCCAATAATTACGGAAGATACAGGGGTGTTTCCATAAGAAGTGAGACACACTGTATATATTGAAACTGAACGAATATTTTCATTTGAGCGTTCATTCATATATAAAAATATTGTCAACACATATTGGCAGTAAAGAGTAATATGTTTATTACTTGGTATCAATATGGTATATATATATATATATATATATATATATATATATATATAATATATATATATATATATACAGATATATATATATATATATATATATATATATATATATATATATATTGTTATGATATTGAATTTGTGGTGGAAAATTTGCATAAAAATCTGCTATGAAATTCTATTTTTTCTGAATGTTTGAACCTTTGTAACTTTAGCCATTTCTAATCAACTCAGGCTATTTAAGAGTGTGGCAGATGAGTTTTATTCTGATTATTCGTTACGTTTCGATTATTTCATCTAGTTTTATTTGATTTAACTGAGTAGAGAAATCAAAATTATATTATTTATCAATAAAAAACATCCTGTATAGGAATTTAAAAATGAAATGAAAATAATATTATTTATCAATAAAAAACATCCTGTATAGGAATTCAAAAATAAAATGAAAATTAAATTATTTATCAGTAAAAAATATCCTGTATAGGATTCAGAACTGAAATGAAAAATTTTAAAAGTGAAATATGAGTTTTCAAAACTGGAAGAAAGAAAATAATGTCATTGAGAATATTCAAATCAATGATATAATGTTTGGAGAAAATATTTTGAATAAAAAATGTACCATAGTATAATTAAGTGAAAAGTGTTGTACCTGCAATGTCAAAAAAAGAATCTTTTGAAAATTAACGGATGTGATTGGATAGTTAAAAAAAGGACAGTTTCCAGGAGATGGATATTGAAATAAATGAAGGGGGAATGAAAAGAAACTTTTGAGGAAAGATGTTTTGAAATTCAATATCAAAAAGTATTGAGAAAAACTGATAATTTAACTATATAATTGATATAAATGATATAAATACGTCGAGACAAAGCCTAATCAAAACTCAGGTAAGAAGAAAGTGAAGTCTTCTGAAAAGAGACACACGTAATGAGAGCGAGATTGAAAATCCTGAATCCACCGATGCAGTTCTTCCTGCCAACATTGTAAACAGCACCACAAAACAACCAGAGTTATATCCTCCAGGACACTTAAAGTGAGTGAAAATATTCCATTACAAGATCACAAATAATTCCCTGAAAATAAACATGAACAAAGTGAAATTTCCATCCAGACTATTAATAATTACCTACCAAAGTGGTTAGAATTTTAATTTTATCAAGAAATTCAATTTAATAATTTTAAATTGCTTATATGATAATAAGGTAGTTTTCTCCTAGTGGTAGGTAGAAATTAATTGAGTTTTGAATAATGAAACAAAAATATAAAATCCAAACATTTCTATTGAGTGAATTCCGTTAAATAAAACTACATAATCGTTTTCTGCGTCTATTATTTTATTCATCAATACATGAAAAAAGAAAATAGTATTATATGGACATCAAGTAAAGAAGAAGGGTGCAACCCTCTTGATGTGAAGACGATCATCTCTGCATAGGCGTCACCGACTGAGTTAGCAAAGGTAAAGTGAGAAGGTAAAAAAACTAGAAGAAAGAGATAGCATTTTCAAAGCCGGGCATATTTTAGATACAATAACAAATATTAATATCACAATTCCAATATATATCACAACATAAAAAAATCATAACAATATATATACAAATAGATAGATAGATTTATTACAACGTATAAAATTATTACAAATGTTTGATGCAAGTCAATTTGAAAACAAAAACAGAATAACAGAAATAGTAAACTTTGGAAAAAAACATAGTTCAATATAACACAATATGGTAAGATATAACACAAAAACTCAATAAGACGAGAATGCAGACAGCAGGGAACGAAATAAAAAAACTTTAAAATAAAACACATAGCATAAAGATGCGGTAAAAAATCTATAAAACACAACTAAAATGTGGGAACAAAATGATCATCTGTGTGGAACGGCGTTTCTAAGAATTCTTCAGTGTTATAAAAATAATGAGATAGGAAGAAATGCTTTAATCTGCTCTCAAAACGATCTGAACTGAGATGCTCAATGTTGTTTGGTATCCAGATTGAGGGAGTTCCTCTGACACTTGTTGAGTCTGACTAGGAGTTTAATAAGGCGAATACAGTTTCTCGTATTGTGGTTGTGTAATTCTGAATGTCTCAGGTGGCGATCTTTATTTTTATGTGTTTCCAGAATTGTTCTCTTGATATAGACTGCAGCTATCCCTTGCGTTACTTATTAATCTATTTTTTTTTAATATAAAAATGTTTACTGCGTGAGAAGAGTTGCCCCATATAACAATGCCATATTCTAATTTATAATGAAATAGTGCAAAGTAAGCCCTCACCAGGGTGTCCGTGCTCAGAATATTTCAGAGTTGTCTAAAGGCATATTCGTGGAGAGTCTACTTCTGAGCTCTTCGATATGTGCTGACCATGAGAGGTTTTCATCTAAAATGATACCGAGTAACCTAACACTGGAAGTTTCCTGGGATTGGAAAGTGTACCGAAAATATTATCTTCTGACTTTTGTTTCTATTGAGTTGGAGTTTATTTGTAAGAAACCAAGAGGAAGCCTTGTTGTCCGCTAGTTCTGAGATCGAATTTATATCCTCCATGTTCTCATTTTTTGAGATCAGTGAGTTGTCATCTGGATATTGAATTCATCCCAATGGGTGCATAAAAAAGTTGAGGTAATTAACAAAGACAAGGAAAAGCAGCGTGCCCAGTATTGAGGCTTGAGGCATACCGTGTTCAACAGTTACTATTGAGGATAGCTCATTGTTGTTGTCAAGAACCGCTTGTTTCCTTTCCAATGAATATGTTCGGGAAAGTTCTAGGGCAATTCCCCTCACGCCGTCAAATTCCAAGTTTTTTAGTAGAATTTCATGGGAAACACAGTCGAAGTCCTTTGAGGGACCACACAAGGTGATAGCAACATGTTTCGATTCTCGAGGCCCTCCTCTATGTTCCTCACCACCTTCAGGGCTTTAACCGTTGATGTTCCGGATCGAAAACCGAATTGTGCGTCATCTAGAAGATGCTTTGCCGATAGTTATGCGACAAGTAAATTTTTCAAGAGTATTTCTAGAATGGTGCCTATTATGGGAACAATAGATACAGGTCGGTAATTGTCTACTATTTGTCTCCCTTTTCAAAAATTGGGTTTTTAGTACGATTTAATTCGAGGTTTATGAGTTTTGAGATGTTATCTGAGTTGTTTACGTAATTGCCGTATGCATATTTTCAAGCCGTGTTTAATTGCCGTCTCTATCGTTTTCTTATTAGATTATAGGCAGCATAATTATCAAGATTTTTTGTGCTATCGCAAATGGTTTTGAAACATGACAGGTTTTCCCTCATTTCCCTAAGAGAATCGTTAAACCAAGCCACTGGTGGTTTCTCTTTCATCTTCGAAGGGAAGCATTTTGTGGAAAAAACTTCGAAAGGAAGCATTTTGTGGAAAAACTACGTAGAGTTCATGAAAAGTTGTATGCGATTTCGTGCGACGTGGAAGTGCACTTGCGAACGCCATTCCAGTTGACTTTCGATGGAGCTCGTTTCATCTTTTCGAGGTTTTTACTGCTAATATTTCTTCGATAAGCGGTGGCGGGTCAGGTTCGGGATCTATTATTGCATACGTCGAGTAAAATTTCTGAATTTGTTATGAAAACGCCAAAATTGCCCACCCCGTATCTGCAAAGGGTCATTACGACTGTTATTATAGACAAAATCTCGATACAGAAAAACTCAGAATGGAACTCTTCAACAAGATCATCGCAATCAATAACCCTAGTTTCAAATTCAGGTCTAATAAATATTGTTACACCTCTATGCTTGTAAGATTTGTCTGTATAGTAGGCAAATTCTGCGTGAATTGAAGGTATTTTCTGCTATGCCAAGAGGCTGACTACTTGGTTCGAGAAGGGACACGACGTGCTTTGAATGGGCCAGAATCGTTTTGTTGCGCAGATTAAATGCTGCTTGAAATAAATATCGATACATGGATAAAAATAAATCGCCAGAATGGTGGGACAATTTGGCAGGTATAAGACATGCGGGAGAGTTTATAAAAGAACCCCCGCAAAAATTATAGTGTCTACTAAGCCAAAATAGAATCATAGTTGGCCTCCTGACCGACACACCAGACCCAATAAACACATGGACAATATCAAACTGGTAGAACAAATCCCGTGTAAGTTCTACCAGGAAGATATTCGGGCCATACCGGGTGTCCACGGAAGCTGGCTCGCCCCTAGAACTATTTTGTTTTTGGAGATATTGGAATGAAATTTGGAGAATCTGTTTGATGCATAAAACTGCATTTTTTGACAAGTAACTCAACTTCATGCAAATTCTGGATTTACCAGAAGTGACATGAACTTTCGATTCACAAATGGGACACCTGGTATATTTTCAGTATTTTGTCTCCATATGACATTTAGAATACAACCATGTATCATTTGTTACTGTTTGTAACCGTTTTTTTTTATATTTTTTTTCGAAATAAATTTTCATTCTAGAGTACTATGGATACGTTCAAATAACTATTTCAGTCCTTAAAATGTTTGTAAAAATACAATTTCATTGTTTTCGATCAAAATGTTTCAGCTAGTGCGTTTGATTTTAATATTTGTATTACTATTTTTTTTCAAATGGCAACATGGTGGCTCGTACGTGAAAGTAGCAAAAGTTCGGAAAATTTCTCATAACTAAAATTTCTACACAAAAATACAATGGAGGAACGTTATTGTATAACTTGTTCTTCAATTATCACATTCGTTATTCCTGAGTACTGTTCAAGTTTAAATTTTTCAAAATATGCCTGAATCAGAAATCAATAACTATAGTTCATAAAAACTTCTTTTTTTCAGTTCTCTCGCCGATACAACTAACACGTCAAGCAAAACAGATACTAGAATACAGCGCAAACTTCAAATGTCCCAGTGAAGGTTTTCATGCTGACCCGCAGAGTTGCAAAGCCTTCTACAGATGCGTGCCGGATGGAAAGAATAACCTCAACGCCATAAGGTTCGAATGTGGCGAAGGCACCGTATTCGATCCTGCAATCGGTAATTGCAACTACCCTTACGCCAGCAGCAGAGTGGAATGTGGCGGAAATAGGGTTGAAACACAAGGACCAGTTCAGGGTCAAAATGACTTCACCAGTAGTACTGAACAAATCTCTACTTTCTCACCCCCATCGAGCACGACTTCAGCACCATCTACCACAATTTCTAGTCAAATAGGAAATAAGTGTACCGAAAATGGTTTCCTAGGGGATCCTCATGATTGTAAGAAGTTCTATAGATGCATAGGAAACTCCCAGGGGGGGTGGGTGAAGTACGAATTCAGTTGTGGTACTGGAACGATATGGGATCCAGCAACAATTTCGTGTAATTACCCCGATGCCGCAAATAGATCTGGTTGTACAGCAGAGCAAGGTATTCAAGAAACAAATTTATTTAGAAGTACTGCTGACAGTCCTTCTAACTCTTCCCTTAACAGTAGTAATAGCAGTAGCAGCAGTGGTAGTAACAGTAGTGGTAGTAGCAGCAATAGCAGTCCTAGTAACGCCAGTAGTGCCATTAATTCCCCCTCAGGTAGTTTTCCTCTCTCTTACCAAAATTCCCTGCAAATTATTTCGTCACATAATTTACAACCTTCAAATGTACGATTTTCCACAGGTGTTCAAGGATCTCCTACAGGTACATCAAGTTCGTCTCAGAATCAACAAAATGCAGGTTCTTCCTCATCGAATCAGCAGGGCTCTTCAAGTTCCAACCAAAACCAGCAAAATCAGCAAGGTTCTACGGGATCAAATCAGAATCAGCAGAATCAACAGGGTTCTTCCAGTCCCAATCAAAATCAACAGAATCAACAGGGTTCTTCAGTTTCTAATCAAAACCAGCAAAATCAACAGACTTCTTCAAATTCCAACCAGCAAGGTTCCAATCAAAATCAACAAAATCAGCAAGGATCTTCAAGCTCTAACCAAAGTCAACAAGGTTCTATAGGGTCGAGTCAGAACCAACAGGGTTCCTCCAACGGCAACCAGAATCAGCAAAACCAACAAGGTTCTACAAGTTCCAATGAAAATCAACAGAATCAGCAAGGTTCCTCAGGTTCAAATCAACAAGGTTCTTCGAGTTCCAATCAAAACCAGCAAAATCAACAAGGATCTTCGAGTTCCAATCAAAACCAGCAAAATCAACAAGGATCTTCAGGTTCAAATCAAAGTCAACAGAATCAACAGAGTTCTTCAAATTCCAACCAGCAAGGTTCCAATCAGAATCAGCAGGGTTCTTCAAGTTCAAATCAGAATCAACAGGGTGTTTCGAGCTCTAATACTACTCAAGGGCCATCTTGCACTGTCGACGGATTCATTGGCGATGACAAGAACTGCAGTAAATTTTATAGATGCGTAAGCAACGCTTGGGGAAACTATGACAGATATGAATTTTCATGCACATCGGGTACTGTTTGGGATCAAAATACTCTTACGTGTAACTATCCTAATGCTGTTTCTGGAAACTGCGGTGTAACCCAAGGAAATGATGGAAACCAAGAATCAGAGAATTCAGGAAAATCAACAGAAACCAACAAGAGTACAGGACAGAATAACCAACAAAACCAGAGAAACTGGACAAAATAATCAACAAAACCAAGAGAGTGCAGGACAGAATAACCAACAAAACCAGCAGAATACAGAACAAAATAACCAACAAAATCAGCAGGGTGCAGGGCAGAATAACCAAGAAAACCAAAGTAGGACAAAATAACCAAGATTTCTGGACAGAATAATCAACAGAACCAGCAAAATAACCAAGGAAACCAACAAAACCAGCAGAGTACAGGACAAAATAATCAACAAAATCAACAGAACCAGCAGAATAGTGGACAGAATTCTAGCGAATCAAACCAACAAGGAAATGGGCAGAATAACCAGCAGAATTCGCAAAGTGGCAACCAAAATAATCAACAAGGCAATAAAGTAACTGTAGGTGACATTGTAGATGGAAAATGCATTTCGGAAGGATTTGTACAGGATAGCGTAGACTGTAAAAAGTTTTATAGATGTGTGAATGATGGTAAAGGTGGTTTCATAAAATATGAGTTCTCATGTGCAGAAGGTACCGTTTGGGATTCAGAAACTTCATCTTGTAATTATCCCACATCGGTAACAGGTAGATGTTCTCAACAACAGAATGGCCAGAATCAATCAAACCAGCAGGGATTGAATCAACAAACTACACAAAGTACAATTTCGAACGGGCAGACGAATGAACAGAATAATCAAGGGTCAACACAACAAAATCAACAAGGTACTAGTCAAAGTTCGAATCAACAAGGTTCCAGCTCACAAAATCAGCAAAGCAATGCGAATCAGCAACAATCGAATTCTCAAAATCAACAAAGTAGTGACCAAAATTCAAATCAGCAGACAAATAATCAGAACGTCAATCAGCAAACTCAACAGAACGTTTATAATGTATCTACAGGGCAGATAGAAAATAATATATGTGTATCGGAGGGATTTGTCGGAGATAAAGTCGATTGTCAGAAATTTTACAGGTGTGTCAATAATGGAAAGGGTGGCTTCATCAAATATGAATTCAAGTGTGGGGGTGGAACAGTATGGGACGAGTCAGCCTTGTCTTGTAATTTTGCTCAAGCAGTAGGCGGCAAATGCAGTTCAACACAAAGCTCAAACCAACAGAACAATCAGCAAAACTCAAATCAACAAAACCAGCAAAATTCTGATCAACAGGGAAGTGGTGCACAAAATCAGCAGAACCAACAAAGTGGTGGTCAAAACAATCAACAGAGCAATGAACAAAATTCTAATCAACAGGGAAGTGGTGCACAAAATCAGCAGAACCAACAAAGTGGTGGTCAAAACAATCAACAGAGCAATGAACAAAATCAGCAGTCAGGGGTAGGAAATCAGCAGAACGAACAAAGTGGTCAAAATGGACAACCGAATCAACAAGGTGGTGGGCAAAATAATGAACAGAATCAACAATCGGGGGGAAGTAATCAGCAAAATCAACAGAACCAACAAGGTAGCGGACAAAATAATGAACAGAATCAGCAATCCGGAGGAAGTAATGAGCAAAATCAACAGAACCAACAAAGTGGTGGACAAAATAACGGACAGAATCAGCAATCGGAAGGAGGAAATCAGCAGAACCAACAGAGTGGTCAAAGTAGCCAACAGAATCAGCAAAATCAACAGAACCAACAAGGTAGTGGACAAAATAATGAACAGAATCAGCAATCTGGAGGAATAATGAGCAAAATCAACAGAACCAACAAAGTGGTGGACAAAATAACGAACAGAATCAGCAATCGGGAGGAGAAAATCAGCAGAACCAACAAGGAAGTGGAGTGAATAATGAACAAAATCAACAGTCAGTTGTCGGAAATCCGCAAAACCAACAGAACAATCAACAATCTAATAATAATAGCCAGGATATATTATGTCAATCAGAAGGATTCGTAGGCAGTGAAAAAAACTGTTCCAAGTTCTACAGATGTGTAACAGATGGAAGAGGTGGTTATATCAAATATGAATATTCATGTGGTCCTGGTACAGTCTGGGACGAAAATATATTATCTTGCAATCATGCGTGGGCGGTGTCGGGAAAATGTTTTGCGCCACTAGAAACGACAAACCAAACAGACAAACCCATTGATGGTAGCAATCAAAGTAACAATCAGCAAAACAATAATCAGCAAGGCTCTGAAAGTAACCAGCAAAGTAACAACCAGCAGAGTTCCACTGGAAGCAATCAACAAAATAATCAACAGGGCAATAACCAGCAGAGTTCTTCCGAAAGCAATCAAAATAATAATCAGCAGAATAATAATCAGCAGGGTTCTGGAAGCAATCAGCAAAGTAACAACCAGCAGGAAAATAACCAGCAGAGTTCCACTGGAAGTAATCAAAATAATAATCAACAAAGCAATAACCAACAGGGTTCTAATGGAAGCAATCAGCAGCATAACAATCAACAAGGCAATAATCAGCAAAGTTCTACTGGTAGCAATCAACAGAACAATAACCAGCAGGGTTCAGAAAACAATCAGATAAGTAATAACCAACAAGGTCTTCGGGTGGCACCAACAACAACAGGGCCTGGAAGCAATCAACAGAGTAACAATAGCAAAATAATAACCAGCAGGGTTCTTCTGGAAGCAATCAGCAGAGTAACAATCAACAAGGCAATAATCAGCAAAGTTCTACTGGTAGCAATCAACAAAATAATCAACAGAACAATAACCAGCAAGGTTCTTCGGGAGGCAACCAACAACAACAGGGCTCTGGAAGCAATCAACAGAGTAATAATCAGCAAAATAATAACCAGCAAAGTTCATCTGGAAATGATCAACAAAATAACAATCAACAGAGCAATAATCAGCAAGGTTCCCTAGTAAACAATCAACAAAATAGCAATCAGCAAAATAATGACGAAAGAGGGTCATTGAGTAATGGAAAATGTTCCAAAGAAGGATACGTTGGAGATACCATTAAATGTAATAAATTTTATAGGTGTTTGAGTGATGGTAGGGGTGGATTCCTAAAATACGAGTATACTTGTGGACCTGGAACTGTTTGGGATCAAGATTCAGTATCCTGCAATCATCCGTGGGCTGTATCTGGCAAGTGTTCATCGTATTCTGGATCAACAAATCAACAAAGTAATAACCAGGGGGGAAGCAGTAACCAAGGAAGTTCCCAAAGTAATAATGAACAGCAATCCAACAATAACCAAGATAGTTCCCAGCAACAAAATAATCAGCAGTCAGGAAGTCAACAGGGTTCCCAAAGTACCAGCAAAAAACAATCAGCAGTCAAGCAGTAATAGTAATCAGTCAGGAAATTACCAACAAGGAAACAACCAACAGAGTAATAACCAACAAAATAACAACCAACAGAGTAATAATCAACAGAATAACCAACAGAGTAATAACCAACAAAACAACAACCAACAGAGTAATAACCAACAAAACAACAACCAACAGAGCTCCAATCAACAAATATCTAACGGTTCAGGAAACACTCAAAATAATACGAATATTAGCGAACAGGGATCTCTAAATGCCGGAAAATGTTCCAAAGAAGGGTACGTAGGAGATGAAAACGACTGCTCCAAATTTTATAGGTGTGTTGCTGATGGAAAATCTGGATTCCACAAATATGAATACAAGTGTGGACCTGGAACAGTTTGGGATCAAAATATATTATCATGCAATCACCAATGGGCGGTTTCTGGAAAATGTTCCAATAATAATAATAATAATCAACAGAATAACAACCAAGGAGGTGATAATCAACAGACCAACCAGAGTAGTAGTAATCAACAATCCCAAGAAGGAAATAACCAAACACAAAACAGTCAACAAAGCATATCCCAAGAACAAAACAATCAATCAAACCAGAATGTAAGCAATCAGGTACGTTCATATTCCCCAGTTTCTGGAGTGTATTAACTCAACTTAAAATTTCAAGGGATCTTCATGGAATCCATCCAATGTTTCCAGCGAAATTGGATTGGACTGCTTGAAAGAAGGATATCTTGGTGACCCTAATAATTGCAAGAAATTTTATAGGTGCGTTCCCAATGGTTCAAATGGTTTTACGAAATTCAGTTTCATTTGTGGGCCAGGGACAATTTGGGATATATCATTAGTCACGTGCAATCACCCTGCAGAAACAGGACGTAAAAATTGTAGTAAAAGCACTTCATCATCATCTCATTCAGAATCGACATCAAATTCGTCATCGACATCAAATTCGTCATCGACATCAAATTCGTCATCGACATCAAGTTCATCATCACCTCCACAATGTTCCTCGGATGGATTCATATCAGATTCTCAAAATTGTTCCAAATTTTACAGATGTGTGAGTAATGGAGAAAATGGGTACACCCGTTATGAATTTTCTTGTGGAAAAGGTACAGTCTGGGATGCTGACTTGGTAACATGTAACTATCCTTGGGCTGTTTCCGGAAAATGTGCAAATATCAACCTTGACAATGAAACTACAACTGGAGTGAGTATTGTGATATAAAGTTTCATCTTCAGATCTTTATTATTAATTGCATTTTACAGAACGAAAGTAGTGGCAGTACATCCGATTATGGCAGTACCACAGACATAGGCAGTACGACAGAAAGCACAGGTATTTCTACTTCAACCGATGTAACGGATAGTACGGTTTCCTCTACGTTGAGCGTCGCCACAGAATCTTCCACGATCACTTTACCGACGGATTCAAGTACCACTGAGAGTACGACACTTTTTTCAACAACAGAAATAAGCAGTACTGATGTTAGCCTTTCGACTGCTACAGAAGCTACAACTCTCTCGGCAGGAACCACTAGCCTTTCTGCTGAAAGTAGTACATTCTCTACAGAAAGTTCTACATTTTCGAGTGAAAGTGTTCCATTCACAACAGAAAGTAGCACAATTTCCACTGAAAGTAGCGCATTTTCAACCGAAAGCAGCACATTATCAACTGACTCTACTTACATAGACAGTAGTACCATTTCTACGGGAAGCACATCTATCACAAGCGGTACCTTCTCTACATTTTCAACGGACAGCACAACTTCTGAATTAACCTCAGCCTCTACAGAATCTACAAGTATCGTTACGTCCACTTCGTTGAGTACTAGTTCTGTTATAGACAGTAGTGCGTATTCTACTGAAAGTAGCACATTAACTGCTTCAACAACTGATTCCATCGTTTCCACCACAGAACAAGGATCAAGTACCGAAAGCTCGACTGTTTCGACAACTGATTCAGTGGCTTCCACAACAGAACAAGGATCAAGTACGGAAATCTCAACTGATTCATTGGTTTCCACAACGGAACCGAAAGTACGAAATCTAACTCTTCAACAACTGATTCAGTGGCTTCCACAACAGAACAAGGATCAAGTACCGAAATCTCAACTGCTTCAACAACTGATTCAGGGGCTTCCACAACAGAACAAGGATCAAGTACCGAAAGCTCAACGTATTTTTCCACTAGCAGTACGACTGGTGGGAACAACGGAGAAAACTCGACCATGGAACCATGTCCCATTGGACAGTTAGAGGGAGATCAGGTTGCATTGATTTGCCCAACAGGGTTCAGAAGGCATCCGAAGTACTGCAACATGTTTTACCAGTGCACGAAGGGAAAGAATGACCACGACTATAAAATATTGGTTTTGAGTTGTCCTGATGGGCTAGTTTATGATACTGACAGAATACAGTGTCTTCCACAAAACGAAACTCAGACTTGCAAAGGAGAAATTGCAGGTACTAGACTGTACAGGATGTTGGATGACAATTCAATGCCTCCAGTAAGTGCCTTTTTATTATTTCATCTTGAATAGAACTTTTAGTATCTATTATGGGTGCATGAAACTTATGTCGAGGAATTTCTTGGAATAATTTTCAATCAACAAGTATCATCCTTCTTACGAATATCTACCGTGTTATTCACGTTATTCGACACGAAGCTTTATGGCAAAAAAAATTGATTTTGAAAAAGATTTTCCCTAGGGACCTATTAGCGCTACATTTTAAAAATAGTTTCATGTTGTACAGGGTGTGCCAAAAACACTGAACGTATCAAAGTTGTTATTTTTTAAATGGAATACCCTGTATATTATTTCATTTTCGGATTTTACGATCAAAATAAAGCCAAGTTTCATTGAGGTTTAATTCAACTAAACCTTATGGTTTTTGAAATGTCTCTTATTTTGTCAAAATGTAGTATCAGTTTTAATGCTTAAATTCTCAACTGGTGTTTTATTTTTTTTACCAAATTAATGCTAGAGGCTACTATCTGAACAACTTGTATATCGCACTTGTGAAATATTTACTAACTTATACAAGGTGTGTTAAAATTAAGGCAAAATCATTACAATCTTTAAACGACGATAGCTTGTTTAATTTAAAGGGAACGCCCTGTATTTCATGTCAACAGCAGATGTCAAATTCAATTGTCTACAGAATACTAGCATACATTCATATAGCTAACTCTTCACGTTCAAGTAAAATGCACATTTTCATTTTGCCTATGGCGTTCTGATGAATCAGAATTGATTGAAATAAACACCGAGATCTAATAATAAATGCGTTCATTTTTCAATATTTTAAATGTTATGTATTAGTTGAAATTATGAAGAAAATTAAAAAATGGTGGATATAAAACAAGCAATATTCAATATCAAGTGTTTAAAATGGCGACCATCAGATTGTTAACACAAACGTATCCTCTTTCTAAAACCTTCAGCGCCATTTGCCAACATACGGGGTCTTACAGAAAAGCTTCTCTGATGTTTCATATTGTCTGGAGTTGTTGGAGGTGTATTATAAACGATTCCTTTACTGTATCCCCATAAGAAGAAATCAGGAGACGTCAGGTCGGGTGACCTTGGGGGCCAATTTTGGAATCTATTCCTTCCAATCCATCGATTTTGAAAAGGAACATTTGAATATTCATGGACCTCACGATGGAAATGTGCGGGAGCTCCATCCATTTGAGGCCACATCGTTCTTCTTATGTCTAAGGGAATGTAAAAGGATTAAAAAATAATTTGTTAAAAATTCTAAAAAAAACATTCCATTCAAATGTCCTTCGAAAAAATAGGGACCAAATCAATATTTTCCCATTATCCCCCCCCCCTTAAATTCATTGACCATCTGTGTTGATTAAGGTTAATTCTGAATTGATGTGGATTGGAATCAGAATAATAGTGGAAGTTGTTATGTCTATTAACAGTCCAATTGTCATGAAAAGTGCATTCATCACTAAACAGAACTGAATTGAAAAAGTTTTCATCATCTGCAACTTCATCTAATACCCACATACAAAATTCAACTCGTTTTCCATAATCGTTTTCGGAAAGTTGTTGGTGAAGCTGGATTTTTTTAAGAACTCTTGATACGCTTGCTTGAGTAATGTCGATATTTTCCGCAATTAGGTTTTGACTTGTATGGGGATTTTCGATTACAGAGGCAATCACCGCAATTTAAATTTTTGCATTTTCTGTCACAGGTTTCTTTTTAATGGGTTTTTCATACTGAACACTTCCAGTTTGTCTAAATAGCGTCAACAATCTTTCGAATGCTGCTTTATTTTGATGATTTCTGTAAGGAAATCTTTCAGCGTGAATTCGTGATGCCAGAAAACAGTTTTGAAGACATTCTCCGAGTATAGAAATCATGTCGATTCTTTCTTCTTTCGGATAAACTAGCATTTTTGATAAAAAATAATGATAACAAGATCACCAACTACTGCTATCACTAATAGGACGATTTGGCATTGAACACTTATAAATAACTGACAACCATAAGTAAATAATGATACAACTTGATGAATAATAAATTTCTTGAAATCAGTTTGCAAAATAAAAATGTGCATTTTACTTGAACAAAAAATTAAACCGACGGAAAAATCAACTGAAAAGCAAAAATTTAAATAAACCTTAGTCTTAATGATAACTGAGCTCCTAAACTAATGTAACTTATTTTGAGTCGGCGCCAAACAAACTAGCAATTGAATTAGGTAAAGCGTAAAATGATGGCAGCGGAATGCACGGCGGCGTTTTGAACTTTTTTCTGAAGAAATGTAATGATCTTCGTCGATTGTTTGTTTGGCACCAACTCAAAATTAGTTACTCACATTAGTTTAGGAGCTCAATTACCATTAAGACTAACAAGGTTTATTTTATATTTTGATTTTCAGTCGGTTTCATTTTTTGTTGAAAAGTTTTTATTTTTCACTTTTTTGTGGCTAAAATTAACTGATAACTATCTACTTAATTGACTCCAGATATACATTATGCTGTAGTGTCATCAGAACTACCTATATGTGTGCCAAGTTCCAACAGAATCGATTCACAGATTAAAAATTAATAATCCCTTATTTTTCTACCCCTAGGGGTGGATTATTCCTCCCAAAAGGCCAATAACCCTAACCAAAAAAAAAGAATCATCTAAATCGGATAATCCAGTACAAAGTTATGAGTGGTAGAATCTGTAAGCGGGTAAAAATTCAGTGGTTGAACGATAAATATCCCCTATTTTTCCACCCTTAAGGGTAACTTTGAAGTTTTCAAATTCAAGTGGGACCAACCTTGAAGTATACCCTATCCGATGAAAAAAAAGATTGAAATCGAACTACTCTGTGAAAAGTTATGCGTGATCATACATAAAAAAAAATACGCGTCGACTAGAGAACCTCCTCCTTTTTTTCGGTTAAAAACGTGAAGAGTTAACGAGTATTCGATAGACAATAAATCTTGACATCTGCTGTTGACATAAAATACAGAGCATTCCATTCAAATTAAACAAGTTATTGCCGTTTAAAGATTGTAATTATTTTGCCTACATTTTTACACACCTTGTATAAATTAGTAAATATTTCACAAGTGTGATATGAAAGCTATTCAGTTAGTAGCCTCTAGCATTAATTTGGTTGGAGAAAGAAAACACCAGTTGAGAATTTGAGCATTAAAACTGATACTACAATTTCACAAAACAAGAGATATTTCAAAACCATAAGGTTTTGGTGAAACATGGCTTCATTTTGATCGTAAAATCCGAAAATGAAATAATATACAGGGTATTCCATTTGAAAAATAACAACTTTCATACGTTAAGTGTTTTTGGTACACCCTGTACAACATGAAAATATTTTTAAAATGTAGCGCTAATATGTCCCTATCCATCCTAAGGGAAAAAAATCGAATGCTTTAGCCATATTGCTTGGTGTCGAATAACGTGAATAACCCGGTAAAGTCTAAATCGGGGGGATTATTTCGAAGAGGGCATTCTATATTCAAGTTGTTGTCATTTTAGAAGCAAACAATATTTAAATAATTAATACTCCGGGAAAGGTAAGAGATAGGTATTCACATTTATCAGTAGAATCCAAAAATCAAATGGTATATGGGGATCTGGCCGGCTGGTCAGTTTGACGAGAGTCTTCGATCGATGCAAGGCTGGTCGCGCCCAGTACTTGGATGGATGACCACCTGCCAGGGACGACTCGCGTTCAAAAGCCTCGAATAACTGCAGTGTAGTAGCATATTCTCAGCTGCAGGTATCACATCAATGAGCACGAGATATGGCGATAGGTATGCCGTCTTTTGGAGGGGACGTTCAGATGGAAGTCCCAAGTTCATGGATGTTGGCTCGTTGAAGATACCTACCTCTGGTTGGAAACAGCAGAGGATTCGGCAAAATTTTCCGGTTGGGAAGAGTGTGCTCACCGGCGTAGGTGTTTAGCTCTGGTTGTTCCATTTGAAACTCAGATTCAAATGAGGAAATTCAGCAACTGTGAAAATATTTTCAAAAGTGGGAACAAATATTTCGAATTCATGTTTCCATTCACTTTCCACATTCGTCTGATATGCCATCGAGTTTAGATTGATACAAATTTTTTTACAATATTAATTTTTCTCTTTCTCTATTACCTATCCAAATAATCATTTCATCTTTGATTATACAATTATACGCATAATCAGTCTTCTGTGAAATATTATTGATAAACATATGTTTTGTTCTGTCAATCGAACGTTATTAATTGTTTACTCAGAATTTTAAAGGAAAATTCGTTCAAAGTTCAAATGCAATTCTTATAAATATGCAGAATGAAGTTACAAGTGAAGTGTTTAATTATGATTCTTGAACGCCTTTTATACCGGGTGACCACGAAATTAGGTTCGCCCCACAATTTTTCTATGGTTTTGAAGATATAGGTTTAAAATTTGATATGTCGTTATGGTAATCAAATACGTTCATTTTGATATCACAACTTAAAACTGACCACTTCTGGTTTTACCGAAAGTGACCCCAAATTTCATTTTTCATACGACATTATCCGAAAGAGCTTTAAATTTTTGACACAATTTTTTTAAATTTAGAATCGCTTGAAAAATGGCGGAAATACACTCGATTCTTCAATCGAAAAAGATTGGCCATGAAAATCAAACTTAAATCTTCTCAACTGCACCAGAGGTAAGACCCAAATTAAAATTGGGTTCCCCATGAAATTGCTCGTCCAATATTTTTCAACAAATCAAAAATTATCCCAAAACCAAAAGGTATCCCCATGGATGAATGGATGATGAAGAGCCTTCTGGATGTCAATGTTTTGATATAATGTATAATTACTTTCATTTCAGATCCCTATAAACAATCGTCAACCCCTGTGTCCAGCTGAAGGATACCATGAGTTGGAGCCAGCGGCGTGCAGTACAAGTTTCATCCGGTGTTCAAGGTCACTCAGTCCAAGAGGAATAATGGAAGCATTTATATACCGGTGTCCGGAGGGATTTGCATACTGGCAGATCAGTAGGAGATGTGAACGAACATCAAGGCTGTTAGACTGCAAGGAATACGAAAGTTTCCATTCCAGATGGGATATGCCCGTGGAAAGTGAGAACGTTTCTCTGAGGCGAAGAAAAAGTGCTTATTGGTGGTGAAAATATTGGGTCAGTAACTGAATGAATTGATTCGAACTGAAAGGATGTATGTCATTCAGAGAAATATAGACAGAAAAACATGGAGGATACCATGAAAATCCCTTGATGTGAAAATGTTTTAATTATATTTTTATTCATTTGAATTTGTGATAAATTTCCGTGAGGAAGTATATCCGCTTTTAAATTAATTCGACTGATTATTTTTTCTCAATAAACTAACTTTAGAAGTTTGAAGTTCATTGGGAAAAACCGCGATACTTGAGTATATGTACTTGGGTATCGCACAGGGGTTTTGGTTTTGGAATATTTATTGTCTCATATTTATTATATGCTGAAGAATTTAATTACGATATGCTTTTAGTAATTTATTTATGGATAGAAACTAGGTCATCATTGTATTAAGGATAGATCGAAAACAATTGCCAATATATTTAGGAAATAAAAAAATAAAAATGTGATTAATTTTTATGTTATTGTCATTATTTTCCTTCTCCTTGATATTAGTGGAAGTCCATTAATTGGAAAAATTATCTATGTATTTCTGAAAAAAAATCATGCAGCTTTTTGAAATATGAGTGACGGCAAATGAATTATGTCGAAAAGATAAGAGAGTTTTTATTTACTCGTTGTATGGGGTGTTGCCAAGATCATAATTTCATCCGACACCATTTTGCTGTTTATAAGATCTTTCAATAAGGATTCTCAGTACGATTCATATGGGAGGAATTCTTCGATTTTGGAGGCGGAAACTTTGTTTTTTTTTCCTATCATGAGGTTCCTGTCAAGATTGAAATGTTCCATTCCATCACACCATATGCTAGTCATTGAATTTTAAAATTCCGATTATCTTGATCATATGATTTGCGAATATAATAATGATATTAATTTTGACGCCCATTGACTAGTTTCGATGCTTAATCAATATAACTTTTGGCTGATTCAATTTTATTTTGCAGATCGTGAAAGATTTTATTACTTATACAAAAACATTAATAAAAAAAATAATAATGATATTAATTTTGACGCCCTTTGACTAGTTTTGATGCTTCATCAATATAACTTTTGGCTGAATCAATTTTATTTTGCAGATTGTGAAAGATTATAATACTTACACAAAAACATTAATAAAAAATTATCAATAGATACCATAAAAATTACTAAATATTTGAATATTGATAGGTGAAATATTTCAAAGAATATTAATGAAGAATAAGTATTGTTCATTCATTTGAATTGAATGGTGGGCCATTATAAAATATCATTTTATTTATGTTGCCATGACGAAAAAAAAACAGATTTCAAAGTAGTTATCATCTCTGATGAATTCGGTAGATTTGCTTGAGATATCTCGAAGTATTTTGTGAAATATTCTACCGTCAACAAATAATTGATAAAAATCAATGGTAATTTTTTGTCATGGCAATGAATGCCCTTCGTGTGGCATACGTTGAACTCACAGATCAAAATTTCTGTACCAGCAGTAATATCCTAGAGGCTTTTGAGGATAACGCGGAAATACCTTGAAATCATTAGATGAGAGAGTGTACGAGTTGGTGACATTGTTAGTCCGCAAAAAAAAGGTGAACTGGGGAATAAGTATCCCAAGAAACGGTGCTCGGATCACTTTTTCATTATTTATTTAAATTTCCCACTAACCATCAATGTTATGGTGAAATAACTTTTGCGGACGATATTGTGATATTTATAGAAATAGATTTTGGAAAACATCTTGAATTGGTTTTACCGTATATAAAATCAAATCAAATCATTACCTAAATGTTACAATAAATGCTATACAAAATATTAAGTAGGTAGGTAGGTATAACATGAGATGTTTATAGTGATATTATTTCAGCAACTCACAGAGCCTTCAAACAATTCGACTCCAAAGCATTCCATCTCGATCTCCTCAATACGGATTTCAATTCCATTTATAGGATGAATAATATAGATGAAAAAATTGGGGGATTGAATTCCCTGATATTGAATCTTTTTGATAAACATGCACCCATGAGAACTGTGCGAATAACTAAAAAAAAGCACCCGTGGTTGACAGAAAATCTAAAACTGATGATGAAATTACGGGAGAAGGCTCTGATTTAATATAGAAATAATGGTTTGACTACTCACTGAAATTTTCAAAAACAATTGATAAATTTCACTAACCGCACTATAAAGCTTGAGAAGAAAGCATATCTGGAGTTTCAGCTAAACTATGGCAGTAACCCCTGGAAAAAACTATCAGATTTGGGTTTGCACAACAAAAAGTCGAATAATGTTATTCCGGGACATCTTATTAATCCTACCGAAATCAATAATTCTTTTTGCAATAACAGCTTCAACAATAAAATGCCAGATGATGAGCTTCTGCCCTTTTTTCCCAATAACAAATTGTACATTGTTTCCAACTTTGATTTCCAGAGAACTAACGAAGGAGAAATTTATGATGAAATACTTTCTATAAAATCGAATGCCGTTGGATCTGATGGTATTAGCATCAAAATGATCTTACATTCCATCCCCCACATTTTACCTTATTTAAACCACATATTCAATCACTGTATCCATGAAAATGTATTTCCCACAATATGGAAACAATTTCACGTTATCCCACTAGCAAAAATTAAATTCAATTAACCATCCTAATATCAATCGATTACTCCAAAGCATTCGATAGAATATGCCATCAGCTTCTCATTAATTTGTTGAAATTCCTATGTTCTTCACTTCGTTCTAGGGAACTTATAAAAAATTATTTGGATAACAGAGAACATTGCGTCCGTCTGGATAACGAGTTCTCGAACTTTCTTGAAACTCCTGCTGGAGTACCCCAAGTGCCTTTTCTTGGACATATATTATTCGTCACAGTTTCATAAATGCTTACAACATACAAAAATTCATAGTTATGCTGACGATACCCAAATATATAAACAATTTCCAGAATGTTCTCTGAAAAGAAAATGAAATAGAAACCCTTCTGTCGAACTAAAAACGGAATACAAACACTATAGAAATTTGTTGAACAACTTAATTAGATCAACAAAAAAGAACTATTACAAAGATAAAATTGGTGCAGCCAAAAACAACTACAAAAAAAATATGGAAAGAAATTAGTAACATCACGAAGTACAAAACAAACAAAGATTTATCAGAATATTCTCATATTGAATACAATACTGGAAATATACTCAATTCAGATAAAGAAAGAGCTAATTATTTCAACTCCTCCTTCGTGAATATTGGCAAAAAAATGGCAGAAAAAATCATACGCCCAGATACTACTACTCCACCAAAAACTAATAAAAAAAAATTTCAAAGATTCACGAATATAATATCGAGCTTCAAAAATAACTCGGCGCCAGGACCGGACGGCATTTCAGTCTCCTTTCTCAAAAAATTATCTCATCATTATATAGATCCACTATTTCATATTATAAATCTATGTTTTTGTGTGGATTCTATCCCAAAGCAATGGAAGGAATCAGTAATAACTCCAATTTTCAAATCGGGAAATAAAAGCCAAACTACAAATTACCGACCGATTACTGTTACCAATAACTTCTCCAAAATTTTAAAAAGGCGTTGAAGGTGAGAATAATGAACTATCTGAAAAAACACAATATTCTATCAAATAACCAATGTGGCTTCAGGGAAAAAAAAGTGCTGATAAAGCAATATTCCACTTCATTAATAACATCCTGAATAATTTGAATGCAAATAAGAAATGTCTTACAGTATTTATTGATTTAGCCAAGGCATTCGACACAGTAAAGCACGAAATATTATATGACCGTCGAAATGAGAGGAGCTTCGATCAATATTATCCAAGACTATCTATCAGAACGTATGCAACAAGTGAAAATCAATAATACAATCAGTGACCCATTACCAATTACAATTGGAGTACCTCAGGGAATCGTATTGGGGCCTGTATTGTTCCTTATATATATCAACAATACTGGATACAAAACACATTAAGCTGTCACTTCATACGCAGATGATACAGCTATAACTTTCATACACGATTCTTGGGAAGAAGTTCACAAAACCGCAGAAACAGAGTTAAATATCTATCATAACTGGCCGAATGAAAATCTTCTGAGTTTGAATATCGACAAATCGAAATATATAACTTACACCGCTACTGCAAATGCAACAAATACAATCCCCAAAATTCATAACGTAGGATGCAATAATATAAACTGACATGTTCAAAAATTGAAAAAGTGGAATATATTGAATATTTTGGGATGATGGTGACCAACATTTGCGTTGGACCGAACATGTACAATATACTGTAAAAATACTAGAAAATTAATCTACAAATTTTACCAACTAAGAAACATTGTTGACATAAAACTACGACTTATGATCTATACCTTGGCTGAATCAATAATACGATACAGCATTATAATCTGGGGTGGTTTAGGTAAGACTATCTTAAACAATATTCAAGTCACTCAGAATACCTTAATAAAAATATTGTTTAAATAAAATCGAAGGTATCCAACTACCTCACTATATCGGGAAACAGCCTTATTTGACGTCAGGAAACTGTATGTGTATCACGGCCACGCTGGACCCTTATTTGACGTCAGGAAACTGTATGTGTATCACGGCCACGCTGGACATTGAACTACATCTGATAGATGTAGTTCAATGTCCAGCGTGGCTTTAGCCGGGGAAGTAGTTTTTTTTCTCTTAGACATTTTAGCTTTAACACCTTATTTTATATATCAATTTCCGCAAAAATGACCTATATAGAAATTCAAAATGAGGGACTCCCAACTCCCTTTGATTTCAAATTCAAATCTATTTGCGTACTCATAATTTTGAGTGAGATGAAAGATCTATTACCAATGAGAATCTTTATTATGCCCTCTGACGGTGACAAAAGCTTCAATTGGGTGCGCATGCATAGTAGTTCTCTACGAACCTGTCTGTAGCAAAATCAGGAATACTGATATTTACTACTCCGCTTTGGTATGAATCTACTCCATTTCAAACCGACGAAACCAAAAAGGAGGAGATTCTCTAGTCGACACGTATTTTTTTTTTATGTATGAGCATGCATAACATTTCACTGAGGCGTCCGATTCCGATAATTCTTTTTCCAGTGGATAGGGTGTACTTCGAAGTTGGTCCTATTTGAATTTAAAAAATTAAATCCACCCCTAAGGGTAGCAAAATGAAGGATATTGATCACTCACCCTCTGAATTCTGGTCCGTTTACCGATTCTATCAGGCATAACTTTGTACTGGGATCTTCGATCTGGATGATTTTTCTTTTATCAGATAGGGTATACCTCATAGTTGATGAAATTTGGATTTCGAATGAAATTATCCACCCTTACGGTAGAAAAATAGGGGATAATTGATTTTTCACTTGTGAACATTGGCACACATATGTAGTTGACAATAACATATCGCTAGTGTCATTATCACAATATCATTATATTCTATGAGAGGATGGAATTATATACAAAGTAATGAAATAAACTAACCAGAACAACAAAAATAATTTATATTACAACAAATAGTAAAAGTAGATATCATATTATTTAACTGGTAATAGTTGAAGTAAGGTGGGTAAGTATTTTGGAAGTAATCAAAAAACAAGCAGTTAGTAATTGGTAGATTTCAGCCACAAAAAATTGAAAAAGAAAATCTTTTTAACAAAAAATTAAACCGACGAAATACGTAACTGAAAAGTAAAAAATAAAATAAACCTTCTTAGTCTCAATAACTGAGCTCCTAAACTAATGTAAGTAACTAATTTTGAGTCGGCGCCAAGCAAACAATCAACGACGATCATTAAATTACTTCAAAAAAATTATCAGAATGTCACCGCCCAACTCGATGCCATCATTTTACGCCTTACCTAATTCATTTGCTTGTTTGTTTGGCGCCGACTCAAAATTAGTTACTTACATTAGTTGAGGAGCTTAGTTATTGAGACTAAGAAGGTTTATTTTATTTTTTACTTTTCAGTTCCGAATTTCGTCGGTTTAATTTTTTGTTAAAAAGTTTTTAAACAGTTTTATTTAGCGTGCCGTGTTTCTGTCGTGTGGTGGGTCAAATCTTGTAATTGAAATGTTACCCCCTTCCTCTTGACCGATTGATCTGAAATTTGGTACACACCTCAAGTTCTGATGACAATACAATTATGTGTATTCACTATCATTGTAAACCCAAGATGGTCGCCGCTACAAAATGGCGGATTACATTTTTTACAACCCCCTCAATATGGATATCAATACCACAAAAAAAAAAAAAAAATCCAAGGTGGCATCAAAAACAAAATGGCGGATCATAGAGTCAATACAACTCAATATGGATATCAAATGAAAGGGCTTGACTAGTTATCTACATGCGTTTGTGGTATAGATTTTTGGTATGTAACTATTCTATCCATATCCTCTTGTATATCCATGAAAAAATTCCAAATGCAAGATGGCGTCCGAAACAAAATGGTGGATCATAGAGTTCATTTAGTCAATACATCAAAACTGAAATCTAGGTATCTAATCAAAACAACTTAGAATCGTGATTCAAGCATGAATCCCCCAACCAAGTCAAGATCTCGTATCGTGTCGAGGACTGAGTGGCGTTAGGGTGGCTAAAAATGAAACGTCGTTAGCTGTGCACCACCCAAGTTAAGGTAAAAGGATAAAGCGCGCCGAGTTGGAAGGAGTATTGAGGAGTTAGACTGCAACAAACTGACAGGAAAGAAACCGTGTGATAATGAGGCACTGAATGAACTAAATAGAATGAGAAATATTAAGTAACTAAATAAAAAACTAAAAACTTGAAAATAAAATAAGTAAACAATTTTTTTTTGTTAAATGGTTTTATTGTAAAGAAACATAATAATGATGCAGATAATGTACTGAAAGCTAAAAAATAATGAGGTGGGTACCAGGTATCAGTCATCACACAACTCTCCTAATTAATATAGGACATTGATCAGACTAAAACAAAATCGTGGGACGCGTCGAATCTATATTATCTACAGTCAACCGCTCAAATCATCATATGCTTTGGATGCATCTTCTCAATAGACAAATTATGCAGAATGTGTGTGAAAGTAAATCCATCACCATCATCATGCGACATCACAGAACGATCATATACATATTTACTCAGGTTACCCCCCACGATTCTAGTTTAGTCTGATCAATGCCCTATATTGATGAGAAGAGTGGTGTGATGACTGGTACCTGATACCTTCCTAATTATTTTTTAGCTTTTAGTACATTATCTGCATCATTAATATGTTTCTTTACGATAAAACCGTTTAACTTAAAAAATAATTTTACTTATTGCTGTAATCAAAATAGTGTCAAGGGCACTAGTGCATTTGGACCATTTTTCTCGGTGTAGGTTTCCATCGCCAAAGAAGTTTCACTTCGGTCAAGTGTACATGCTCTTTTTTTTCGAGTACAGATTTAATTAAGGACTTACTCATTCAAATCTTACGTTTTCCTTCATCTCTTTCCATCCTATATTTTTTGTGTATTTATTTATGCATGATGGTATGATATTAGAAAATATACTTGTTTGCTGATTTGATATTAGGCATTGCATTCACTTACTCCCAGCAGATTTTAGATTTTTTTTCAACTGTTCATTGTTTATTCATTTGATTTATTGTATTATTATTATTTATTGTATCCTCCATTGTTTGCTTCCGACTTGGAAAAACTATTTGCCCTAGTAGAAGAGTAGTTTAATTTCGTCACGGAGAACAGTTGGTACCATGGAGATGGTATCTTCATACTTTTCGAGTGTATGCTCTATAAATTTACTTGTATTCTAGTATAAATATTTATTGCACTAAAAATATGAAAAAATCCATCGCATGATCAGAATAACCAAAAATATCGATATTCATGTCTCCAACAAACAGCTTGCGCTCATACTAGTTGCCATTATCATTATTTAGGTATAATTTCAAATTTTCCAATAACTCTTTGATGTTGGTGGATGGTGATCTATAAAGAGCGTGCAATATCAGAAAGTTATGTCTCAATTTGAAAGTAACTACATTGATGAAACTATTTTCACTAAACTGGGATCACAAAACCCCGACACGTGTTCCGCTATACTATAGCTTTTTCAGGTTAGTAGGGGAGGTAGCGTTGGAGAAGTCATTTTATACCGACTGAAAATCATAATAATAATAGTTTTCCCTTCAAACATAAGACAGCTACTCCAGTAGCGGTGGAGCTAAAGGTTACGGTATGTAAAAGTTGTAAAAAAAAATATGCTACGAGTATTTTCATGCCGAGCCAAAATTTATGGGATGGTTTTTGAGATCATTTTCAACCATAAATAATAATCAGCTGTATTGACTAGAGCGGATTATACGTCAGTCAGCAGTCACGTATACAGGGTGACACAGGGGTGTGTGCAAGCTCCATAACTTTTTTCTATGCAAGCTATGGGCTTGATTTTTTTCAAAACGATAGGTCTAACAATGATGCACATTCTAAAAATATTTCTAGTCAAATAGAGGATGTCCCAGAATAAGATAAAAAACTGAGTTCTGTCTTTTTTAGCGGCAACCCCCTATTTTTGTTGCATTTTTGGATTCGCCACTGAATTGTCCAGATTTCTTAGGCTTATCTGCAATCGTTTTTGACTTATGTCAATTTATGTCTCAAAATAGCGTCGTGCATAGACCCACAGAAAAATTCATAACTTCAGAACCATTCAAGATAAGTTAACCATCTTTTTTCCCGGTGTCGATGTTTCATCGCCCACTAAGATTTTTCAAATCATAAATTACAAATAGCAATCAATCTATTTTTTCAAATGCAACACTCTATATTTCATTGCATTATTGCATGCCATTTTCAACCGACGAAACCAAAAAGGAGGAGGTTCTCTAGTCGACGCGTATATTTTTTTTATGTATGATCACGCATAACTTTTTAGTGAGACGTCCGATTCCGATCATTCTTTGAAAACTTTTTAACAAAAAATTAAACAGACGAAATACGGAACTGAAAAGTAAAAAATAAAATAAACCTTCTTAGTCTCAATAACTAAGCTCCTAAACTAATGTAAGTAACTAATTTTGAGTCGGCGCCAAACAAACAAGCAAATGAATTAGGTAAGGCGAAAAATGATGGCATCGAGTTGCACGGTGACATCCTGAGGATTTTTATGAAGTAATTCAATGATCTTCGTTGATTGTTCGTTTGGCGCCGACTCAAAATTAGTTACTTACATTAGTTTAGGAGCTCAGTTATTGAGACTAAGAAGATTTATTTTATTTTTTACTTTTCAGTTCCGTATTTCGTCGGTTTAATTTTTTGTTAAAAAGTTTTTATTGAAGAGCTTTTCGTCGGTATAGGGTTTGTAGGGTATACTTTGTGAAGTTTGCGAGATTTGTTGCAAAAAAAAAATGTTGATGGTTTTTTCGAGTAGGCCGCGGTCGTAAAATTTGGCACACTCTTTGAACCTTCAATAACTGTACACCTATAATTGTTAATAATGAATTTCACACGCGAAAAATTAGTAAATATGGTTTACAGTATTGGCGAAGCTGACAGAAATCAGAATTTACCATCATGAATATCCAGAAGCAAGAACTCCTCGGGTGTCTTCATTCCAAAAGTTAAGATATCGGTAGTGTGTCTTATACCAAATGAGGAATTGTTGATGGTCGGATCAATGAGGAAAATAACCTGCAAGTTTTATTGATGCTACAGGAAAATCTTCACTCAGTCACTAGGGAAACGGATATTTCACAAAGTAGTGAAAACAGAATAATATTGATACATAATTTCCACCCTTATCATCTGTATCTACATCAAAAATTGTATGGTAATGATTTTGCTAATAGAGTTGTATTTGAATGAATGGCATGATTGAGGAGGATTATAATACTTTAAACAAAATTCTGTTTTCTGATGATAGGCAGAGGAGGTACTATCCCTTGGCCCGCGCGTTCCCCAGTCCTTACTCCGATAGATTTCTTCCTCTCACGTGAAAGAAAGGTTTTTCAGAGATCGTCCTGGATTACAATTTTTTGGGCAATGTAAATATCGTTTATCATTTCCTTAGTAGATTCTTTATTATTTGCCAAAGTTATTGATTTGTAATGGAATATACTAATCTACTATGGTATTTGGATGTACGACGGCCTTTCAAACTAAAAAAAAAAATTTGTTAAAGACTGCTTTGTTTGTTTTAGATGTCGAGTAAGTAATGATCCTTACGAACAGGAGCGGAGGAGGTCACTCAAAATGTATGATGAATTGTCTAGCAATTATGAGGAGACATGACAGTGGTGAGTCAGATGCAGATTATAAGCCAAATTAATCTTCAGACGCCGATGCAGAGGAGGTAGACCCAAGTGAATACCAATTCAACCATTCATTATCGGAACAAGATAATGATGACCACTCATCTCATAATTAAAGTTTGAACAATATGTGAAGTGAATGAAACTGACTAAATGCTCAAACTCGAGTTTGTAGTATAGTATATTATAGTGTGGTATATTATTGGGCGAATGAGTTTATTGCTCCAAATATGTGTGAATAAAAGTCAGTAACAGCTCTAGGCCCAAGTATTTTCTCAAATTATTTGGAGTCTAGTCCAACCCATGTTCACTTTCTGTCAGTTTTAATCATGGCAATGTACATGAACGTTCGTAAGGAAAAAGGGTACAACGAAAGAAGAATATAAGGATATGGAAAACAGGATCACGGAAGCCTTTCGTTCAACTAACGGAACAATGCTTGCTAGAGTTCGGGGCTCATTTACTAGAAGACTAGCAGCTTATGTGAAACATGATGGTGACCTATTTGAGCATTCATGAGTAGCCTTTTCTCAAAATGATTAGAATGTTTTCTGGTAATCATCCTTTCCTGTTATTGTTAAGATTACTAGAATTGTTTCGTTTGTGATTGTATGGATGTGTAAAATGTTACGACAGCGGCGTACTTGATTCCTTCTTTCTTCTAAAACATCATCATTTTTTATTTTGCAATAAATCTCTCAAATTTTAAAAAGTAGTCCCCGCAAACTCTATTCAGTCAAAAGCTCCTAAAAATGTGATGTTTCTTTTTTATCAATGACAATAAAAAAAGAAACATCACTATAGCTAGAGCTACTAATGTGATTACCAACCATTTACTTAATGTTGACTATAGAAAAAATGATATTTTTCGAAAACTTTATAACAAGTCAAGACATTTTTAAACCCTTTAAAAATAAAATATATACCATTATAAGTACTACTATATTGAACTAAATGATGATCCAACAACAAAAATACAAAGAAAATATAATAATTTGATAAAAACTCTAAAAGATAAGAATCAAATAGATGACACGGTTAAAAAAAGCTTACTAGTTATAATGGTATTTCTCCTAAATTTTACTCTTTACCAAAAATTCACAAACCAAATTTATCAGTGAGACCTATTATAGCTTGCATAGGTTCTCCTACAGAACAAATTGCTTCCTTTTTAACGAATATTTTGTCTATTGCTTATGATTCAGATAATATTTATTCGATCAAAGATTCCTTTGAATTTTCAAAAAAATTTAATAGAATCAAATTACCAGATAACTATGTTCTTGCCAGTTTGGATGTTGTCTCTCTCTTTAGTAATGTTTATCTAGATACTTGCCTTAGAGCAATAGATAAAAATTGGGTTCGCATCAGTAGACACTGTACTATTGAAAAAGATTGTTTTTCCAACTTGATAAGATTCCTCTTTGAAAACAACTATTTTTCATTCAATGGAAAATATTTCAGACAAACTTTTGGAACTCCTATGGGATCTTCAATTTCACCAATTCTTGCAGCTTATGTTATGGATGAATTACTAGACACAGTGATTCCAGTACTCTCTTTTGAATTATTTTTCATCAAAAAATATGTGGATGATATAATTTTAGCTTTACCAACAAATGGTATAACAGAAATTTTGGATACTTTTAATAGCTACGACCCATTCATACAATTCACAATCGAAACAGAAGACTTAGATCTCTCAGTACCTTTTCTTGATACAAAACTTATCCGATTGGTTGATAACACAATATTGATTGATTGGTATAGAAAACCATGCAGTTCAGGAAGGTATTTGAATTTCTCTTCTTATCACAAATTTTCGATGAAAGTGAATTTGTTGAAACAAATGAAAGACAGAGAACTCAAAATTTCTGATATATCTTTCCATAAAAAAAATTTGAACAAACTTCAAGAACTTTTCTTACAAAATTCTTATCCACCGTCTTTAGTTAAAAAAATATTATTTAGCACATCCTTAACAGAAGTTGATAATACCATAAGACAAAATAACAATTCTCATAATGAACGTGTTACTGATATGAATCAAGTTTCAATTTTTTATGCTTCGTTACCTTATATAAAAGAAATAACACCGAAACTGACCAGAATTTTTAAACCTTTTGAAAACATCAAAATTGCAAATAGAACATTAAAGATTATTGAAAGATAGAATCATTTCTCATAAGAGTGATAGTAGACTACATCCTGAGAGATGTGCTTTAGCTAAACATGTCAATGATTGTGACCACCAAATGAACTACCTTTCAACAACTGTTCTTGCAAGAGAATCACATCTTTCAAAAAGGTCTTTCTTAGAAATGGCTTTTATCTATCAAGAGAATGACTCCATCAATAAAAAAACAGATATAAACCATCTGAGTGAAATTTATTCTTTTTTACTTTCACTCGACATAAAACACCAAGAAGTCAGAGTTTCTGAACGTGATGATTCTAACCTAAACTGAATTTGAATTGTTCTACGAAGATAATAGTGTCATTGTCAGATTAGTAACTGTCAGTTCCGAGAATGAATACCTGAATGTTGTTTCTATGTACAAGAATTTGTCTTTTCGTTCAGAAATGTAATTTGAAATGAATTATCAAAAAGTATAATTATCCAAAAGCTAGAAGTCATTTTCTATTAATAATGTATCTTATATACGATTATGTACTTATATGTAAACATCCTCAAGATAGATGTAAGTATCATATAATTTGATTTTACAGTTCTTATATGGCACATTTTTTCCATTTGTAGTCTCCCTGATGATGGAATAAACGATTCCGAAAGCTTGGAAAAACTTCAAAGAGTTTTCTTTTAAGTGCTGCAGACCCTACTATTATTTTACTCTATATATATATATATATATATATATATATATATATATATATATATATATATATATATAATCCAGGTATATAAATTCAGGTGCGTTATAACGACAATTTAGTGACGAATCCAAAAATGTTACAGAAATGAGGGGGTTGCCATTTAAAAAAACAGAACTTGTGTATCTTATTTTGGGACATCCTGTATATAAATAGAAATATTTTCTGAATGTACCTCATTGATAGACCTATCATTTTTTTTTAAATCGAGTCGATAACTTGGATAGAAAAATATTATGGACACCTTGTATACGTGACTGACTTATAATCCGCTCTAGTCAATACAGCTGATTATTATTATTTGGTTGAATATGATCCTTAAAACCATCCCATGAATTTTGGCTATTGAATATTAAATAATTATTTAAAATGAAATTCATTCGGTATAAAATTCCTTGCAAAAGTGCAACGCTACCTCCCGTACTACTAGTTTCTGTGAGTACATTGCAGTCGATTCGAACTGATCAATGAACACTTTGTGATGCTACAAATATTATAATATAGAATTTTTAATACACTGAAAAATGCGTTTACCTCGTATGCGGTATCCAAAATATAGAAATGAATGAACATTCAGAATATATTTAAATATCAGAAGAATACCCATTTTTATTGGAATTTCTGTAAATTTATATATCATAACCACCGTTTCAACGCCATTGGGTATGATGTTACCAAATAATTACTACAATAAGATAACGTAATTCAAAATAACAAGCATTGCATTTTTTCGAATTCTGACATACCTACAGGCTGAACTAAGCAAAATGAATCGGCTCTTCAATGTGATCTACATGTTTTCAAAACACCCTGTATACATAATTTCGCAATCTAATCATGTATGCATGTTTTGTTCTATCGTAAGTTGTATTTACGTTCCGAAGGAAAATATTATTTGTTTTAGTTTCCATAATTGACGAACATGTCAGGCACAAACGCGGTGAAAATTATTCAAGGTAAAGAAGACACAAGTTTAGTGATAAACATGAATACATATTAGTTTGTGAGCAGGTGAGATTTTTTCTGTATTTGAGTTATTTATAGAATAGGGTAAAATTCCAGTAAAATAGAGTAGGCGGTATTTATGTTAAAAAATCACATAGTATTGAAAAATAAACGAGCACGAAAAAGAACAAAGCAAAGGATCATTGAGCACAAGAGGTAGGAGTGTTTCCTCATCACGGTGGGTTACAGAGGCGATATATATATATATATATATATATATATATATATATATATATATATATATAGTAGGATGTTGGGGATTAGGGAAGATAACCCAAGCAATTGATAGTCTCAGTATGTTAACAGTTATTTCGATTTAAATGCTTGAAATAATTTTCTGAGTGTTTTGTGACCTGATTACAGTAAATTGTAAATTTTGTTGGGCTCCAATCTGAAATCACGATTGATTCTTTGCCTACGTTCCGACTTTTGTGAAGTCATCTTCAGGGCACTACACTGTAAAATGAGAATATAAAATATGTACAAATGAAATGATGACAGATTAAAATGGTGATAGCATATAAAGTAACAAAATGGTTAAAAATAAAATATATAGATTGTAAAATGTATATATATATATATATATATATATATATATATAAATATGTATACATATACACCCATACATAGACATACACACCCACACATACAAACACGTTTACGTTATAAAAGGACCCTGATTAATTTGTATATCACATAATATGTAGGATTTTATACTCACATTAACACTAGGTTTCTTTGTCGAAGAAATTAGGAAAATTTAAAATTAATAGAGACATTTACATATGTCTTAACAGGAGATTATTTTCTTTCCTTCCTTTTCATAATAATGTTAGGAGGTTCTTAAATGAAGATAACCAGATAACTTAAATGAAGATAACCAGAATTTGGAAAGACATTCCTTTCTTTTTCCTGAAACGTAATTTTTTTATCGATAGGTGTATGAGACCCTTAGGCATCCAAAATATGTTATTCTACCGAATACGGGGAATTACCTACTGTGGTATTTTTAGTTGGTTTATTAGATGATCATAAGCATTGGGCAATTTTTTTATTGGTGTTGCTTTTAAACTGTTTTATATTAATCATCTCTTGTAGAATAATTTTTTCATAGTTTAGCTGTTTTCCAAAAATGTTTGTGTATTCAAAATCAAATTGGTGTGAGGTATTGTCTGTGTGCTCTGTCAGGCATGTTTTATTAGTTGTCTCAAAGAGGTTTTCAGGTCCTGACAATTCTAGTTTTTGAGTATCTTCCATTCTGTCCGATGTACTCGTTGTTACATACGGCACACTGTTTTTTTTAGGCTATGCCACTTTCAAGAACTTTTGGTGTTTTCGATTTTAATTTGGTGAAGAGTTTTTTCAAAGTGTTTTCGTTTTTGAAAGCTGTGTTGCAAGGGACGTAAATATGTCTTTAACTTTTCTGAGAGACCTGATATGTATAGGAATTATGAGAAAAATTGTATCTTCATGTGGTTTGTAAATATTTGTATCTTGTTCTTTGAAAAGTATTTTATTTATTAATTTCGATGGATAATTGTTTTTAATCAGGTAGGTATTAATAGCTTCAAGATTTTTTTTTAATCAATAAACATTGGAATGTGGTAACCATTGTTTTTGAAAGAGTGTTCCGAATTTATGTGTTGGAATCTCTCACAAAAAGTCGATTTTTGGTACCAATCTGTAATCATTTTATTCTCGTTTGTTATTATTATGGTAACATCTAAAGAGGATAACCCGGCGTTTTGTTCTTTTTCAACCCTGAATTAGAGGCGTGCATGATAGCTATATAATATTTGTTGGCTAAGATCTATTTTGCCTTCTGGTACACAGGTTATGATATCGTCTACATATAGCGTTTATTAAACGGTAATTCGAAAGGCAGTTTTTTTATACGGTTGTACTGAAATTCAGACAATATCTGAGCAAACTGGGGATATACAGTTGCCAATACCTATACCATAGGTTCGTTTGTAAAGAGTGTGTTCAAATTTGAAATTGTTGTTTTTGAATTCATAGTTTAGTAATTTCAAGAAGCTGTCAAGGTTGAGTTTAGTAGTAATCTTTCTTTCAAAGTCTAACGATTGAATCATTTGAACACTCAAATATTGTTGGAAAACAGCGAAACCATAAAAAAATCTACAAGAAATGATTAATATCAAAAAATTCAAAAGCAACACCAATAAAAAATCAGACATCCAATTTTTTCCCAATGCCTATGATTATCTAATGAAACAACTAATTCCCCGTATTCAGTAGAATAACATATTTCGGACACGAAGGGTCTCATACACCTTATCGATAAAAAAAGAAGAAATCACTGATTCAGGAAAAGGAAAAGAAAGATTTTTCCAAATTCTGGTTGTTACCTCCATTTAAGAACAATATCTCTTCCCAACATCTATATGAAAAGAAAGTAAACGAAAGAATTCCCTGTTGACACATAATGTCCTCATTATTTTTATTTTTTTCTCATTTCTTTGACAAAGAAACCTAGTGTTAATGGGAGTATAAAATGTTGTTTACTAGATCCAACCTCTTTTATAACGTAATATACATGTGTGTATGCATCTATGTGTGTATATGTATACCTAGGTGTATATACAGGGTGTTTCATAATTGAATGCTGATCCTAAAGGGCGATAATCCTTGGATGATTTTAAGAAAAAATCTTCATATGAACATAGGTCTGCATCCGCTTTATTTCTGAGATACAGGTTGTTGAAATTTAAGAAAAAAAACAGTTCTTCCCCAATATCTCTGAAACCGCTTTGGCTTTTTTTAAGTTTTGGTACATGCAAATTACGCCCAAAAATTAATTTTTCCCATAATAAATTATTTCTTAATGTTCATCAGTGGCGTCCCTGTTAACATGCCCTGCCATATTTTTGATCAAAATAATGAGAGGCCACTGTCTTTTTTCCAAATAAATACTATTTTTGTGAATATCCTCTATCTTCTCCGGCGAACGGATTTTGAGTCAGAAAATAAAATGCATTCATTTGCTTGTCCCTGTGCGAAATCAGCCGTTGAAGAGTACCTAGTAGGATTATCTTGTGGGCTAGAAACATCTAGTATGCTAAGAACACATTTCGTTGTTTTCAACATAAACAATTTTGACACTTCTTTAGCTAGATACGTCATATTATTTACGTTATAAAAACTTGTTTATTAAAAAAAACATGGGAAATTTTACAAATACGGAATTAGCAGACATGCATTACTTGTATGGGCTTGCTGACGGGAACGCATATGAAGCCAGGCGACTGTATCAAGAGCGCTTCCCAAATAGAATGGTTCCTGATACTCGAACGATTTCAAGCACCCACAGAAGGTTATATGAAACAGCAAGTTTTGAGCCAAATCATCCCTTGAAAAGAGCACATCGAACTGCAAGAACTCCAGCAATTGAGGTAGTTGTTTTAAATTCAGTTGACGGAAATCCTGAAATAAGTACGAGGCAAGGTGCCAATAATTTTAGTATTGCCCATATTCTAGTATGGAGGATTCTTTATAATTATTTATTATCCCTATCACACTAAACGTGTCAAGGCTCTACTTCCTCGAGACTTTCCATTACGAGTGAATTTCTGCCAATGGTTTCTCCAAAAAGTTACCAAAAATCCTTTATTTGACAGGGAAATTTTATTCACGGACGAAGCTAGTTTTACTAAAAACAGGATCAGAAATTTTCATAATAATCATTTTTGGGCCGAGGAAAATCCGCATGCAATCGTGGAATCTCATCACCAGAAGCAGTTCTCATTAAATGTCTGGGCGGGAATCATTGGAGATTACCTAATTGGACAATTTTTTTTACCACGCAGATTAATTATCGCCGATTTCTTGAAGATAATTTGCCAATTCTGTTGGAAGATGTTCCTATTTTAATGCGAATTCGCATGTGGTTTATGCACGATAGTGCACCCGCTCATTTCAGTGCTCTGGCACGCGAATATTTAAACCAAAACTTTCCTAATAGCTGGATAGGTCGTGGCGGAACAGAGTCATGGCCAGCTAGATCCCCAGATTTAAGCAGTCTTGATTATTTTCTTTGGGGACATCTGAAGACTTTGGTGTACAGTCAACCAATTCTAACTGAGGAAGAATTGCGTAATTGTTTCCTGTGAAGCAATAAGGAATACTCCAGGAATTTTCCAAAGACTACTCGAGTCAATGACAAGGAGAGCTGAAGCGTGCTCACTTGCAGGAGGTGGACATTTTGAACTTTAATTTGATTTAGGTATTTTTTGTTCATAATAGTTGTTTTTAAAAATAAAAAATGTATTTTTATGCGTACTCATTACAAAAACTAAATAATAGTTACCATAAAATTATAAAAATCTTGCCTCGATCCTTTGGTTACCACAATTCTGAAATTAAGACTAAGAGAAAAAATCGAATAGGGACACGCAAATGAATGTATTTTATTTTCTAAATCGAAAACGAAAAAAAGGCAGGAGACCATTTTTATGAGAAGATAGAGGACAATTACAAAAATAATATTTATTTGGAAAAAAGACAGGGCATGTTAACAGGGACGCCACTGAAAAGAAATCCTTTATCATGGAAAAATGTGTTTTTATGCGTACTTTGCATTTACCATAATTGAAAAAAAAAGCCAAAGCGGTTTCAGAGATATTGGGGAAGAACTGATTTTTTTGTTAAATTTCAACATCCTGTATCTCAGAAATGAAGCATTTGAGGTGTTACACTTCTAAATGCCGGTGAAATCATTTCTTCTAAGATTTCAAGAGTGGCGTGGCTGTTGCGTAGTAAACCTTTTCTTTAACATATCCCCAAATAAAGAAATCAAGCACAGTGAGATCCAGTGAGCTGGCAGGCCACCGTACTGGACCATTGGTTGCAATAACTTGATTATTAAAAGGCTCTATTAAGTAATTAAGGACTTCTCTGGTATTATGAGGCGGTGCTCCATCTTGTTGGAAGTAAATTCGCCGTAAAACTGCTAAAGGTAGATTATTAAGATTTTGAAGAAAATCTAAGTACCTAACCCCTGTTAACTGACCTTGAAACAATATTGGCCCAATTCTGTTTCCAAACAATACCAGCCCAGACATTGACGCCAAACCTTTCTTGAAAATTGCCCTCTCTCATTCCATGTTGATTTTGTTGGGCCCAGTACCGAGTATTTTGCTTATTGTACATACCATTATTTGTAAATCGTGATTCATCACCCAATCACAAAACACTACCCATCTATCACTATCATCAGCATACAAGTGTTGATGTAACTGATGTTTAAATGCTCGATATCCGTGCTTTTTCGGTATTTTTCTTGCTGATTCGTGACTTATCTGCATTTCTTGACTAATTTCTCTTAAAGACACCATTTCATCAACCTCAACCATAGCAAGAACGTTTTATTCATTTATGACAAACCTCTGTTCCGCCACTCGATTTCCTTCTTGCCTAAAACGATTCTCAACATACGGAAAATACTGATGGGCTAGATGTTGCTGATTGGGATATGTCTGAGCACAAAACTCCTCAACATTCCTTGAATTTCTATGACATTCTCCAAATATTAATAACATACCCACTTTTTCACTTTGAGAATATCATCATTGTCATTTCCTAAGTGGGTGTTTTGTTTTCCAAAGAAGACTTGATGAAAATAACTGTAAAATATTATGCATCATGGCTATCCATGGCACACTTGACAAAAGTGAATAAATTATTATCCAGTATTTTCCTTAGTAATATTTAATTTATGTTCTTATTTTTAATCCAATCGCAAATAAATTATTATCGTTAGATTCGTCAAAAAATCTTTTTTTCGGCAACCGTCCGGGATGTACCCACTTCCCGGACGCTTTTTCTTTGAGGAAGTAGTCCGGGAAGTACGTACTTCCCGGACTAGGCCAGGAAGAATCACGTCGTTGTTGTCATTGTAAATATGAAAATCTTGGTAGGTATGGTTTTGATAAATGCCGTTGATCATTACCATAGCAACGAAATAACTGCTGACAGTTCATATGAAATAAGTTGTCAAAAGTTCGCATGTTTTTCGATCGCAATTCGCAATAAAATTTGGAAAGCAGCAGCGATAGTGACTTTGAAAATGTGCCTTGGGAAATTTCCAATATAGCAGCTTCTGCTACAGCACAATTATTGTCTGAAAAATCAAAATCCAGGTACGAAAACGTTTATGATTTGTTCACAAAATGGATGGATATGAAGCAATGCAAAACTATTACAGAGGATGTAATTTTGGCTTATTTGGCGCAAAAATCTGAAACTGTCAAATCCTCTTACTGTGTGGAGCAAAAGTACCATTTTAGTGAAGAGAAATGTAAACAGCCACTTTCCCAAAGGTTATCGCATTTCTTAAAAAGAAGAATATTGGTTACAAAGCCAAGAAATCAGAAGTCTTCAGCAGTGAGCAGATCAACAAATTCATTAGGGAAGCGGATAATGAAACATAATTTCAACAAAATATTACGATTGTAGGATATAAAAGTATCAACTTAATTTTAAGGTAGCAACAATTATTGGGTTAGCCGGTGCGTGTAGACGAGAAGAACTAACAAAGGTAAATATCTAGTTACATCACACATGCACTCCGAATATGGGGAAAACACTTTTCTTACGTGTTTTTGCCTCCTGAACACGAATCCGGAAGAAAAATGCGGCGGTCTCATATCGTTTCAGAGTTACATCGCTTTTTCCGAAATAAATTTCAAGCACCGTTTTCTCGCACAAAACTCACTCAGAATGCCTCCTTCTTTTAACCAGCATAAACAATACACCCTAAATCACTTATTTTCGGCACAACTTTGCACAAAATATCGTCGTTTTTATCGAAAAAGATCCTCCTTCTTACACAGTCCGATTCATTTATTACCAACATGAAAAATTAAAAAAGGTAATAAATGTCATCTGTCAAAGAAATTAGAATTGTTCATTTGCAACTGTAAAAGAAGGAGGATTTTTTCGATAAAAACGACGATATTTTGTGCAAATGTCCGAAATAAGTGATTTAGGTGTATTGTTTATGATGAAAAGAAGGAGGCATTTGAGTGAGTTTTGTCGAGAAACGGTGCTTAAATTTATTTCGAAAAACATGTAACCTGAAACGTATGAGACCGCCATGTTCCGATTCGTAGTTCAGGAGCAAAACACGTAAGAAAGTGTTTTCCATATTCAGAAGTGCATGTGATTAACTAGATATTTACCACTAACAAAATGTCAATTGATCTAATAAACGACAAGGAAGACATGTTGCTTGTGAAAATACCGGATTCCAAAACACATATTGAGAGAACTTTTGTTGTAATTGGGCAAGAAAACCTGCTGTTGTATAGGCAATATTTATCTTTACGGCCATCCCATACTCCACATAACAGATTATTCGTGAATTACAAAAAAGGAAAATGTTCGATTCAGCCTGTTGGTATCCACAGTTTTGGGAGTCTCGGAATAAAAATCGCAGAATTTTTACATTTACCCAATCCTAAAAATTACACAGGCCATAGCATTCGTCGAACTTCGGCGACGTTATTTGCTGATAATGGTGGAAACATCACAAATTTTAAGAGACACGGTGGCTGGAAGTCTACCAATGTGGCTGAAGGATATATAGATAATTCACTTAACACTTAAAATTGCCAAGACTATTCAAAAATCATCAGATGAAAACAATCAATGTGAAACGGAAACTTTGTCTTCTTGTTCTGGCTTCAACAAAAGGAATTTAAATATACCAAGCATTTCAAACAAATTGAAGTCCTTAAATATTAGCAATTGCTGGAATTTTAATATGAATATCAATATAAATAAGAATTAGAATGTTTCTGTTAATATGTAGTATTTTCTGTTCTGTTCTGTTTAATTCAAATAAGAACTAAAATGTATAATAAAGAAATAAGGAAATATGTCGTCTCATTGATTTGTTATTCTACGCGGTTGCCGAAAAAATATTGTACGCAACACGCCCGAAAATAGTTTTTTTGGACTCACAGACTTCCAGGACTCGCCTACGGCTCGTCCTAGAATTTTGTCTATTCGTCCAAAAAAAAACCTATTTTCCGGACTCGTTACGTAAATTACTATTTTCGGAAAGTGCTTGTCAAAAAATGGTCGCTATTTGAAAAATAATAGTAACACACGAAAATGTAATTTTGCCAACTTGTCTTATTCCTGTCTATCATACTAGTCACTAAAACTTTGCGATTGTAATTTTCTGACATCACCTGAGGTTCTCAGATTAGTTTACGTGCGATCATGGCCACCTAGATGCAATATTAAAAGTGACTCTAAAATAATTAAGTGGGCGTAAAAACTTTTCAAAATGCCACATTCTGATCCAGAACTGTCTCAGAAATCCAAGAATACGCGAAACCACTTCTCGTCTCATACCATTTACCTATACTAAATCTCATTTTGATACACCTAATATTCTAGAAGTTATGACATGTCTAATAGATTCGTTGACACCCGATATAAGTACGTGTATGTATATTCATTTATATTTTACAGTCTATGTATTTTATTTTATTTGTTACTGAATATGTATTTTATTTTGTCATCACCATTTCAATCTATCAACATTTAATGTTTACATATTTTATATTCCCATTTTACATTGTAGTACGCCGAAGATGACTTTATTTGAAGTCGAAACGTCGACAAAGAATCAATAGTGATTACAGTTATTGGACCTTGCCCCAAAAAAATTACAAATAACTGAAAAACGTTTCCTAAGGGTTTTATCGCAACAGAAAGAAGTATATACAAGGTGGGATACCACATACGACTAGATCCCTATCCACTTCAATATATGTATATAGATTGAGGCTATAAGCAGAAATTATTTTCGGTGACAAAAAATTTAATATGTTTGCATAGGAAAAAATAATGTTTAATTTCATTTGATAGAATTACAATTTAGGAATTGTTTTTTTCTTCAGTCAGAGATTCTATTGAGCTTTGGATCTCTTGTATTGTGATGAATATAACCCTGAGTGCTGAAGGAATCGATTTGCATCATGTACTTCCTGCAGTATAGTAATTAAGGACTTTCAACTGACGTCACAATGTGAGGGTCATCAGCTGTTCAACAAACTAAGCATTCGAGTGTGTGAAGACCGTTGTTTTTTGTGATTGTTAGTGGTTTGTTGCGATTTTTATAAACAGACATTTAAGGAACATATTATTCGATAATATATTGACTAATTTTTCCATTGAATAAAACCACTTTTTACCCAGATATTCCCTGTAGCTCCTCCCCTAATAGTCAAATAATAAAAATTTCAGTCTTTCGAAAATTATATCTATGGTACTAAAAATAATAATGGGAATGGTAATTTACTGCAATTGATTGAAATTATGAGAATGTTTCCCTTTTCAATTATGGTATTCCTTATCTAATATAAAAAAGAAACTATTCAGGTGTGTTATCATGTCAAAGTATTTTCAAACTGAAAAATCTCCATAAACGTGGGCACTCATTTCACAGAATTCTAGTATGATAGATAGGAATAAAACAAGTTGGCAAAATAATATTTTCGTGTCTAACTATAATTTTTCAAACGGCGACCATTTTTTGACAAGCACTTTCCGAAAAAAAGATTTTTTGACGAACGAAACGATACTAATTTATTTGCGATTGGATTAAAAATAAGAAGATAAATTAAATATTACCAAGGAAAATACTGGATAATAATTCATTTACTTCTGTCAAGTGAATAATAATTTATTTACTTTCACTGTAGTAAATTTTCAAAGTGCATTCCTCCTTGTTCAGGACACATTTCAGCTCGTTCAAATGTTTCTCTCAACACTTTTCGTAATATTCGAGGCGTTATACTTCTGAATGCCTGTAGAATTATTTCTTCTGAGATTTCAAGAGTGGATGGGCTGTTGCATAGTAAACCTTCTCTTTAACATATCCCCAAATGAAGAAATCGAGCACAGTGAGATCCAGTTAGCGGGCAGGCCACCATACTGAACAATTGGTTGCAATAACTTGATTATTAAAATGCTCTATTAAGTAATTAAGGACTTCTCTGGTATTATGAGGGGGTGCTCCATCTTGTAGGAAGTAAATTCGCCGTAAAACTGCTAAAGGTAGATTAAGATGATCCTCGATTTCATTTTGAAGAAAACCTAAGTACCCAACCTCTGTTAACTGATCTTGAAACAATATTGGCCCAATTATTCTGTTTCCAACGATACCAGCCCAGACATTGACGCCAAACCCCTCTTGAAAATTGCCCTCTCTCATTGCATGTTGATTTTGTTGGGCCCAGTACCGAGTATTTTGCTTATTGAACATACCATTATTTGTAAATCGTGATTCGTCGGGAAATAGAATAAAATTGATAAAATTTGGGTTGACTATGATTTTGAAGCAGCCAATCACAATACACTACCCGTCTTTCGCCATCGTCAGCATACAAATGTTGATGTAACTGATATTTAAATGCTCGATCTCCGTGCTTTTTCAGTATTTTTCTTGCTGATTCGTGAGTATGTTTCCCTTTTCAATTATGGTATTCCTTATCTAATATAAAAAAGAAACTATTCAGGTGTGTTATCATGTCAACATAAATCATTTCAAACTGAAAAATCCCCATAAACGTGGGCACTCATTTCACAGTATAATCAACTAGCTGTTACCCGCGACTTCGTCCCCGTGGAATTTGTAGTAGTAGTAGTAGTATTTATTAATCACCAAATTACATGAACTTATAAAAGCATACAATAGAAAAAAATGGGCGATTAATATAGGTAGAAGGAAAGGTTTGTCAAACCGAGTCTTATTACTGAATTTATATCAGCGGAAACATAGGTATTGATGATTCACTTAAGTTTTTGGAAAACTTGTCTGTGAAACATCAATATCGTAATTCTTTCCTTTGAAGATGGTCAAGATATAATGTATTTTGAGATACTCGGGCAAACATTATAATGCTTATATTTCTAAATAGTATTAACAATATCAATAGAAGTGAATAATATTCTTAGTATACTACAGAAAAAGACACATTAAATATAAAATCTAAAAATATAAAATCTCTAAACGTGTAGATAATGTAAAAATGTAAAACATAAAAATTTGAATGTGTAAACTTATAAAAATATTAAATGTTACAATATAAAATACAAAATACAAACTCGTGTTAAATTAAAAGTATTCAATGTGCTAGGTGGGGATGTAAAAATAATGTGAAAATTGAGAGATTAATTCAGTAAAATTTGTTCATAGTAATGTTATATTTTCATTTTTGAGCCATTTGATCACTGAAATCTTGAATAACTTAAACACATATTCCGTTTTTATATGATCTGGAGCAAGATTGAATATATGTCCTGTTCTCGTCATCGTAGCATAGTTCTTTCAACCATAAGCTTTCGAACACAAAAAGTTCCAGTAATTTTTGGGTGATGCTCAAACAAATAAACAAACAGACAATTTTATAATAGTATAGATAGTAAAAAAATTGATATTATCCACAGCTGGCATGTTATAAAGTCATAATGCTTCTGTTGACACACTTCTTATGAGATCAATAGAACACTAATGTGTTTTATGACTAGTGTCTTATGAGTCACAAAACACTTCCTGATTTTTGGGTAATGACCGAGAAACAAGAATTCTACTTATTTTTTTAACCCATTCGAATTCCAATATTTCTTGTTGTACACTACTTTTTTCCCTTGTTGATAAGAAAAATTGTTCTTGGAATCACAAATGAAGCCGATAAACAATCTAAACTGACATAATAAATAAAACATTTTTCATAAAATTTCATAGAAACCATATCATAACCTTCTCAAACAACATATTTTATAAATTTTCAACAACTGATTAAACAAGTCCTCAATTTAGGAAAAGTCTTCATGTTTATAACATGTATTGCATTCCATGTCGTTTTGGCATATAAAACACGAATAAAATAATTAATAAAAACCTTTTCAAAGACGAACTTTTTTTTCAAATGCGCTAAAAAGTGAAAAATAAGTGCTTTGGATGTGTGACGTAGGTTATTCGGTGAGTTATAGATTCAAGAGCTTGTCGCGCAGATTTCAGTTCGAATACAAAAGCGACAAGCTTTTGAATCTGTAACTCACGAAATAATCTGCGTCAGACATCAATTATTTTTTAAATTTTTGGGGCATTTGAACAGAAGCTTGTCCTTAAAAATGTTTTTTATTAATTATTTTATTTTGTGAATTTTAGTAAGTATCCTTCAATCTAAGCATCGTTATTATGAGGCCTTTTTCCTGTAATTTCTGAGCTATCTAGTTCTTCAACGAGGCGACCATCCTGGAGCTGCCATCTTCAATTTCGGAATTTTGACAAAAAATCAATAATCTTCGACTAAATTCATAATTTCCAACCCCAAAAACCCTCACATACCAATTTTGAATAGAATCGGGCCATAATTACAAAACTCGTCCACCATCTTGAATTTATGAATTTTCATGATCTCCGACCCCGAAAACCTCCACATACTAATTTTGAATAGAATCGGACCATAATCACAGAGATCGTCGGCCATCTTGAAGCCGCCATTTTGGTTTTATAAATTCTGTCGAAAAATTCATAATTTTCGACCCCGAAAACCACCACATACCAATTTTGAATAGAATCGGACCATAAACACAAATCTCGTTTGCCATCTTGGAGCCGCCATTTTGTTTTTCACGGGAACCATGAACACCTGCCAAATTTTACGTTAATCTGATAAGTAGAAATGGGTCAAATTTAACGGGTAAGATTTGATTACACACAAATAAAATCTTGTAAAAAAGCAAACACTCGAGCTGCGCTCTCGTATTGCTTTTCGTGTTTTATTTGGCGTATAAGACACTCATGCAATAAATAATCATAGGCATATCGTTTCAGAAAATTCACAAGAAAGATAGAAGTACCCTAAAGGAACATAGCTTTGCTTGTACCCCCCTCAGCTTCTTTACAACTGACAGTTTACGTCACTGGCAGTGCTCAATTTGGTAAATACTTCCTGTACCCCATTCTGATATTTATCCATTCATTTATTCAGCCACATTACAGAAAAAATTAAATCCATTTATTTTAAAATAAAACATTTTTTGAAAATTAGGTTGGGTGAAAAGTGGTCCCCAATGGCATTTGGTAGTTATTTATTTATTGTAATGCGTCGTAGTTTCCCATGAACACACATTAGCCTCCAACTACTCCCCCGACGAGTAGAAGCAGTGTGTAGGTAACTCCTTAATATGCTCTGGCAATTTATTATATAACTTCACATCTAGGTTGGATCAAGTTACAATTTGAAATGTATAATTTTTTTGAAATTTTTCTTTATTCTTGTGAATATGTAGCAAACAATTGAGAATGTAAATACACGGTGAGTATTTCAAGGTTTACAAAGATGGAGCGGCAGCTGTCTCTATAATTGGCTATAGATATTATTCGTTAAGCTAGTTTCTGAAGTCTTAAAATTCTCACAGAGTCTACAGCGTTTCCCCATAGAGTTATACCGTAATTATTGTGGGAGTGAAATAGGCCAAAGTAGGCTGCCCCTTTTCTGAAATATTTTGATTTGCTCATGATGCAGGGCCGGATTTAGTGTGGGGCTAGGGGACTATTAGCCCCGGCGGTAAACTTTAAGAGACGGCAAAGAAAAAGCAAGCAGCAATCTTCAAGCATACGCGCAAATCGCAACGACCGCCGCATCAAAAGGACACTGTTTTGTGAAAAATATATTCACTTTGATCTCGAGCGGCAGCGGTGCCTTGGACGCATCAATACAGGCGGCTGGTGGCTGCGGTACATACTTTTCTTTGAAGAAGAAGAAGAAAAACAGCCGCAAGCCGCATTCATTAATCGCACTTTTGCCCAAATATAAAATAAAAGGTAAAGTTAAACCGTTTACAATTGCAGAAGCATAAAAAACAAGTTTTTCAGTCTTGAAGCGGTATCCTTTGAGCAGCATAGACGGAGATATAGTTTTCCCAATATCAATTGAAGAAGCATAAAAAAGTCTTGCGGCGAAATCCTGTGAGCAGCAGTGGCGGAGGTAACTAATTTTATTTAGATATTTAAAGATTTTAAAAATACTTCATAAATAATGAAAAATGAAAAAAAATTAAAGACAAGCTTTTATTTATACAAATACATTAAGAAAGAAAAATAATTCATTTCATTGTTTGATGTAGGTTATTATTATATCCTAAAACGTATTTCGATCGGCACACACCAAGACCATAGACGCTACTGGTTTTTAATCTTTCAGAGCTATTAAAACACAAATATAACGCGTGATTTATGACCTCCCATTGTAGACACACCTGCCAGCATCGATGTCCAACTCGATTGGCCCAGACGAATCGGGTGTACAATAGACAGCCGCCACTCGAGTCCACGTTGACTATCGGCTCTTTTGATCTACCGTTTGCCGATGGAAAATGTTTACGAGTAGTACAGATTATTTTTAGTTCTGTTTCTTCGCATATACGCTCGTGTTAGCGAAGTGAGTTTTCATTTGCTCCCTATAGAAACAGCTTCTGCAATTGATATTGGATGGACTATAACTAATTTTATTTAGATATTCAAATATTTTTGAAATGCGTTAGAATAAAAAAAATATGCTATAAGCTAGGTCGAAAAAAAGCCATATTCTCCAACAAAACCCACAGAACTATAGAATATTTTAAAACCTATTTCGATTCCAGACCAGAGACTCTACTGGCTATTATTTATTCAGACCTCTCCAAACACATATATAACTAATTTATTAGCTTTCTTGGCCTCTCAACGTATCGACACACCTACAAGCATTATCATTGGCTTGCTGTAGAACTAGACAGCTATCACTCAAACCCACGTTGACTGTCGCCTCTTTCGATCTTCTTTTGATCTTCCGTTTGCCGACGGAGAATGTTTACGAGTAGTACATATTATTTTTCGTTTCGTTACTTCGCATATACGCTCGTGTTAGCGAAGTGAGTTTTTGATTTGCTCCTTATAGAAACGGCTTCTGCAATTGAAAATGGTTGAACTATAACGCCAATGGTGAAAAGTCATTCTCAACAAAAAATGTTAAAAATTACCTTAGGTATTCGATGGTACTTTGAAAAGTCTATCGATTCTGAATATAAACAGTGACTTGTTATTAGAACTGAATTTTGATCATGCCATTGATGAGTTCGCATACAAAAGATCCAGAAAAGTATTTATATAAAAAAATATATATTTGTTGGTAGGTTTAATTTTGTGAAGTAAATGGAATGTGTTTCTTTACATGTATAATTTTATGTTATAGTCATATGTTATGGAAAAAGAAACAATAAATGGGTACTTTGAAACTCACAATAATTACTAATTGGCGGCGGCATCGTAAAAATTAGCCCCCGGCGTAAGTAAGTATAAATCCGGGATGATTCCCACCAAGAAAGTTCAACATCATACTGCGAATTGAAATAATGTTTAACGTTTTTCATAATTCTGAATTGAAAACGCCGATTTTTTCCTCATATTCAAAAACGTAAAAACGCCTATGATGGGCATATGCATTGTTACTTTTACCGCTTGTTGCGTCGAACTGTCAACTATAATTCCATCTGTCTCCCATTATATGTTGTACTAATATTTTTATTATCATAGTATTTTCAGTTTTCACTGAAACATCACATAAAAAGTGAGGTTGAATTTATATGTCTGGGTTGTGAGAAATAGTGTTGTCTATCAATATTCCTAATAGCTACACAATTGACGCTAGTGTTTGGGGGAAGTTATTCAAGTGAAGGTCAAATCAAGTTTGAACTGACGAGCACCTTTCAATTTGAAAATTTGGAAAAAATTTTGGTATCTGAGAAATTATTTTTACAAAATGGAATTTTTGAGGTTCGAACTGATGCAAAGAAAAATCAAAATAGAATCACGAGTGTTCCCCATTCTCAAAATTATACAGTTTGTTCGAAAATCTATGTTTTTTTTTTATAATTTCAACCTACGGTAAGTTTTTTTGTGAATTAAGATCAAATTTAATTATCTTCCATTTTGTATTGGGTTTTCCTATACCTAATATCAATACACAGCAAGCACAAACATCCCGGGATAGTTTTAAATATGTAGACATGATGATGTTTTTTTGAGGCGCCATATGTACTTCCCAAGGAGGACTTCAAAGGATGTTGGAAGTATTCTATTTATTTTTCTGTGACATTTCTTTGTATGCCTACTGAGAAGTATTGGCGAAGTCAAAAAAATTTTAAAGTGTGGATGTTCTTTCTAGACATAACATAGTTCGCCTTGAGAAGTTCATTCCCGATATTGAATATACATTTATTGTCCAGTTTCATAATTGTTCTCAACTTTTTTTTCTATAACTTGATCATTTCACACAATAAAAAAGTAAAAACTTCATGTGAATTAAATCTTGGAATATTTTTATTTTTCGACCCCTCACTTTCAACTATTTATTTCATTTTGTATTCCTTCATTTCAATACCAATATTTCCTAATTTACACAGAACAGAAAAACATTCTTATATTTTCATAAGCAAATGAAACCAATATTATTCATTATAATAAAACCAATGTCCAAATGACCTATCACTCATTTTCTGCTTTCATTTTAAAATTCTCGCCATGTTACAATTTGGCCATTCAGTGTGGCAAACCTGATAAACCTCGCAGAAAAACACTGTATGGCACATGGAATGCTGCGAAGCGTTGGATGAAGTTTTTTTTTAATTTTTTACTAAGAAAAACGTGGAAAGTGATGAGTGTTTGGAGTGTAGTGAACATCACCAATTATTATGTAGAAATTGTGTCCTTCGAGTTAAATGGAGATTTGGTATAGCAAGAACAAGGACAATAAAAGTGGTCAAAATTTTCAAAAACTGTCGACGTTTCGACGAGTATTTATCGTCTGAAGAAGACGATAAATATACGTCGAAACGTCGGCAATTTTTTCAAATTTGGACCACTTCTATTTTCCTTGATCCCGCTATACCAAATCTCTAATTACCAATTATATTTTTAATATCACTAAATGAATAAATAAAGTAATTATTACATGTATTAAATGTATTAGCATAGTCCAGAAACATAATAAAACCTCAAAAACATACAATGTGTATTTTTTTATAGGGTTTTCAAATCTGTAATGACATGTTCAAACAGTATCATCGAAGATTCTTAAAAAAAACGACTGTTTTCTTCATGCATTTTTCCATTAGGAACTTAGTTAGTTTTCAGATTATGGGGAGTTGGAAAATAAAAAACAACTCCTCATGTTTTCCAATAGACGTATGCGAACTGATATGTATTGACTCTTCAAATAGAAGAATTCGGTTTTGATAAAAGTAAAGAATCACTGTGAAAATGAATATTTTTCTAAATGTAATTTCAACTGAATCTTCCTTTCTAGATTTCTGAAGATACAGTTGAAATTATATATAAGAAAATATTTAATCATATTGCAATTTTCTGGTGGTTAGTATATTTCACATGGAATCTCTTTCATGAGATGTAATCTCAATTTCAGTGCACTAGGAAATATAAAAGCCTTGGAAGTTATAAAAAAACTTTATTTTTAGTTCTCAACATCGACATCTCAACATAGCATCCTAATAGAATAAATTAATGGAAAAGTTTCACTCAGAATGTATCAAGTTCGTTTGTTCAAGAAGAATCTCCATTAAGATTACATGATGAACATCCTAAAAAAGGGATGCATTCCTGGTGGTATGAAAATTGAAAAAAAAACTCCATTTCAAATATAATGTGATACTTTCAAATCTCCAAATAACAAAAGGCTTCAGAAATTGATCTCTAAAAAAGGTTTAATTTACAGCGATTTAATGTGCGCAAAACGTTTTGGGTATGTTCTGTTGTCTATGAAAAGGTTATCAAAAAAACTTAGGACAAATTATTTTTGTGACATCCCAGGGACATCCTGAAAATCACCACTTGCAACGGATATTGGCTGTTCTATAAAAGTTATATTCACGTATAAACAGAACATCGCAGTGGATGTTCAATGTCTCAAAATATCGCTCGCTGGATAGTTCTTCAGATACGGGCATTTTTTGAATAGTATATCACGTTTCCAAGATAGCTTTGATATGAAATTCATCTAACTTTTTGACAGAATTATTGATGCCGGGTCTCGTGTTACATATTATTGAACATAATTTCTAAAGGACTGTGGAACGTATTCCATTGAAGAGCGTATATAAATGGTTTTCAAGAATGGGGAGTGCGAAGAGAATTTTTTTTTTTGGCTTCGAGGAAGTATTCCCAAAGACATCCGGATCGAAATCATGAGAATAAATCTGCATTCAAACGGTTCATTTAACGATTTCGAAGCACTGGAACTTTATAGAATATTAAAAAGACAGGATAAAATCCATCATTGGAAATACGGATTTTTCATATAAAACCAAGCCTCCTACGAATCAAAGAAAGATACAGTGATAAGATGGGGCAATTCTAGGAAATTAAAAAGATACAAATTCCACCACGTATTGAGATGCCCCTTAGCGGACTGTCATCTTGATGTTCGTTTATGGGTTCTGGGCAAATTTACTAAAAATGTTATTTTTGTTCTGTTTTCCGAGGAATCTAAATTTCGTAACCACGTTTTAGACGTGAATCCTCAATTTTCACTCTCCTGGAAAATGTTCCTTAAGATATAAGACAACAAATGTGGTAACAGCTACAAGGAGCTCGGGTGCATTTCAGACTTAATATTATAAATCAGTGTGGAATTTATTTAGATCAGAACTATTATAATTTCAGCTTCGCCGCCCGTCCAATTCCAAGAAAGAAGGATATATGTTGATATTTCTCATAATGGGATGTTTTTGACTTTTTTCAATATTCATTTTATCGATGTAATGGATTTTGAATGGTATGCAATGGGTACATAAAAGTCTCTGTAAACCCTAGTCGGTTCTCTCAATGATTGAAGAACAAATAACCTAATATAATTCTCATGTTTCGCTGTTGAAAATTATTAATCGGTATATCAAGACAATTGATCCTTCCCCTCCCAGTGAATGACTGTCATAATGGTTTATCAGCTGTATTCAATCAACAAAATGGTACACTAGTCAGACGATATGAAAGAAGTAGAATTTTCATCACTAGCTGTCAGATTGTTAATCTATATAAAATCCCCCAAATTCTTTAGGGTATCACCCTATTTTCTCAGAACAAAACACAAACATGTAGGTATGGGTAGCCGATTTAGTGAAATGTCAAAACACAACTTTGTCCATGTCACTTTTACTTATATGCTTTTATAAAAAGTTTACACGAAAGACAAATCAAATAAACCCGACTTCACAAATCCATTGTAATGTATCAGTTCAGATGTATGTTATATAACTATATGCATTCCTTTTTCAGAATGTAACTTGAAAAATGTCCAAAGTTGATACCGAAGAGAAGTCACCTCTCCTGTACGTCTTAGAGGAGAACGATGATAATTCGAAAGCAAGGAAAATGAATTTTGAGAAATCCAGATTTAATGGAATTAGCTCTGGAGCTACAGCTGTTTTCACACATTTCCCAAGTGAGTATCTTATGACAAAAATTAGCATATTTTCGAAATAACCTTTGATTACTTACCCAAACAGTATTTTTTCACCAAAAAAAATCTAACATTGTTGTGAATTTTGATTGATATATCTAATACTCTGGTGCCTCCACTTATACTTCATCAACTACCAATTTCATACCACTCCATAAGACCCGATGTAAATCGAAGTCAAGAAAATCAATCTCTCCATTTTCATACGAGGGCCCGAAAACCATTGCTCATGCACAACTTTGTATTACGACATATGACAAAAATATTTGAGGTTAACTTATTTATTCGAGGAAAACCTGCAGCAAAGTGAAATGTCACCGATTTTGACGAAATTTTCACAGATGCTTCAGAATGCGCTAAACTTCGTTGAGCAACCAAAATTTTTTCGCGGAAAGAGTCGGAAATATTTTTTTTGTTAAAAAATGTCCAACTCTTGCATGTAGGTATCAATGAACAGTTGAAATTAAAAAGGATTATTTCACAATTATTCACGAAACAAGCACTCTAAACAGTAAGAACTAGACTTTATAAATGCGATACTAGAAGTTATGTTTTATATGTCCCGCAGAAAGTTCGGATAAAAACGTAGTTTTCCTATTTGAAAGTTTTTTTCATTTGAGCAAACAGGCAAAAAGATTTGAGATTATTGTCAATAATATCAATAGTCATTCTTGAGCAATGTTCAGAATGCAATGTTGCCAAATGTAAAAAAATATCCGATAGACATGAAGAGTTAACATTCATTCAATTAAATTATTTATTGTGATAATCAAAATTATGTGAATTAAAGGTTTTATTCAGAGAATTGTTGAAAAACTTACGAAATCAAGCCGTCTCAAATAAGAGGAAGTTGAAAATTGGCTTTCTCAACCTTTCTGGGGCCATAATTTTGAAAATAACCGTTTGCGCGGAAATATTGGCTAACCATGATATCCAAGTTGATGGCCACAAATCAACTTTTTCAAACCACGCTTCACTTTGGTAGCGGTGATTTATCTCGTTTTCTACGAATTATTATTTGGGCACAATAGTGACAGTCAGTGGCGCGATGCAAGTACACTGAATTAGATTTCAATAGGAGCAGATATTTCAACAAATGCGTTATAAGTTCAGCGTATCTCGGTCTGCTCTATAAATCTAATCTCACGGGATTTTAAAATTCAGTCTTACGTAAAAGAAGGGAAACAATAAAACTTAACTTGGCTAACCTTACTATCCAAGTTGATGGCCAGCCAAACAACTTTTTCAGAAAACGCTTCGCTTCGCTCGCGGGAACTTCGGTAGCGGTGATTTTTCTCGTTTTTTTTCGAATAATTATTTGGGCACAATAGTGACAGTCAGTCACGAGATACAAGTACATTGAATTAGCTATTCGCAAAGGTTTAATCTAATAAATAGAAACAAAATTTCACCAAAATCTAACAAAACAGCTGAAATTCTGAATTCAGGTAGCTCAATGTATGAAGTATCCATTAAGCAATTCTTCACAATGCCACGGCCCTAAAAATAAAAAAAAACTAAAAAAATTATGGGAACATTGTTGTAAAACAAATAACGAGCTACAACTTTTATGCGAGCCATTTTTTCACATTTTCAATACATTTGGAGTCATAGCTCAAAATATGAAAATTCGGAGAATTTTTGTTTTTAGCGCCGTGGCATGGTAAAGAATTGCTTAACCCAAGTAGCACACAGAGGTCATAATTCTGTTGTACAGACGTCTACTAGACCTTTCGTAAAAGTCCATGACTTATGTCTTGTAATATGCTAAGACGTCGCTATGTATGCCAATACGACAAAAAGGCACACTCTTGCGACGTCACATCGACGTTATAAAGTAGTGGTAATGATTTGCCAATATATACTTATACAAGCCAGTCGCAAAAGGGTCGTTCTGTGGGCTTAGTGTAGTCATTATATCATTATGCATGGAGGTCATAATCTTTCTAATATAGTATTACAATATGTATACCATATCAAAAGATTTTATATAATATCAATATAATATATAAGTCAGCCTTCCTTTACATGTTCATGATACTCTGTGACCGTGATAGTGTGACCGTGTCTTTAAGAATTGTTCTGAAACTCTAGTGACCAAGCAAATCCATTTTACGATCAAAATCCAATTCTACTCACTTAAAATTCATGCGCCTCGAAAATGAAGAGAGATAAATATTTATTTTCATTTCAGAAAAAATATATTTCATCAATTTTTCTCATTAATCGTTGAAATATGTAGACCATATCACGAAAGATACTTGATTAGCACATCTCCAATGATTTTTAAATTTTTTAAAAAGTTGTAATTACTCCGGTATGTACTATCATAGAATAGTTTACGAGTGTCTCAAAGACATCGCAATATCTTACATAAAAAAGTTGTAATGTAGTCGCTGTGACCACAAGTAGCAAGTTTTGTTGTACTATTGTCGTAACGCTATCAAAACAGAAAAAGATATACACTGAGTGCATAAGCATTCCGCTAGTTCCGCCTAATGGAAAACGCTAAAAATAACTGACATTTACAATAGAGGTTATGTTGATGTTGAACAGTTATATTTAAATATTTTTCGTTTATCACTCGAAGTGCACATACATATTATTTATGTCTTTCCTTGTTGTGAAAACAATTGAAGGAACTGGATGAACTTCATTTTTTTGCAGTGTCCCGATAGACTGATTAATTATTTCAGATGGTAATTTTGGGGTAGGCACTCATCCTTCCTCTTTATATTTGTCTATACGCTCCAGTTCTCTTGTAAGGCAGATTGAATTTTTGGTTTGGCATTTTAATCATTCATACGGAACTGAATATTCTACATACTTAACACAATATACCTATCCAACAAAAATAACATAACCAACAAAATTAATCTAACCATAGATACATAATGAAATCATTACGACCAAAGTTCATCAGTTGATAAAACTACATTACATGAGTACAATATGTAGTCGTAGAAACGTTTCAAAAATCTATTCATTAGAACCACATATGTTCATTTCATAATAACCTCACAGAACTGCTCTCAAGTTCTACTAACGACACCTACAATTTATTTACATACAAACCACAGTACAACTTCATCTCGAGAATTATTTATTGTACTCTCGTTATATCTACTACACGATGACATAGCAACGCCTGAAGGTTATAAAACGCACCTTAACTTTTTGGTTTTAAAACATACAAATACGTGGTCTTTAAGACGGTATAAGAAGTCATTATGTTAATTTTATGACTCTGTGCTACTTGGGAATAGATACTTCATACTTTCGAATTCCTGAATCTAGAGATTCAGCTGTTTTGATTAGATTATTTGAATCATTATGAAAAGTAAGTAGAGAGCACACCACTCTTTCTTAAATAAAAAAAAAATTTTTGGTCAAGGACTTTATTATTATTATTTTTAAATTTTTAATTAATATTGCTGCAAAAGTGTTTTTTTATAGATTTTTTAAACATATTGCTAGAAAAGCGTGTTTTTCAACTTTTCAACTACGGGAGAAAACTCACCGATTAATTTATCCACTTGAGAAGTTCTTACTCTCGTGAAAGTAGATTGTGGGGCGGTCGATATGTCTCTTTAGCCTCTCCGTACCTCAACTTGTAATCTTTTGTACATAACTTTTGGTGAGATTACTAAGACCGTACCATGAATTCGTCAAATCTTCGAAATGTAAATTATGCAATTTTTGCAGTGAATATACTGCATATACCAGCCTACTCGTATGACGGCGTCGGACAATTTTCCGCCCTGTGTGTAAACGTTTAGATTTCTTTGAGCGCCGTTCGTGTCACCATAATCCGGTCAATCTAGACATTTGAAGGTACATAAATTCACAGCAAGCTGAAAGTGCGTTTTAATTGTTTAAAACATATTTAAAAATAACACCTGGAAGTTCCTCATCATTCCGGTGCCTGGAAAAAAATTTATTCGAGGTCAAAGGTCAAAAATCTCGAAAAAAATTGGTTTTTTGCGATTTTTAGCAAAACGGTAAGTTTTATCATAAAATTGTCTCAAACAAAAATTGTAGATCATAAAATTCTCTATAAAAAATGTTCACATAGTTTTTTACCTTAGAGCCACCATTTCTGAGATATAACGAGTCAAATAATTGTAAAAGTTGTAAACGACATAATATGCACACGTTTCCACGCCACCTATGAGGTAGTGTACTTAGCGCGTTTTTTTTAACGTGGTTTCCCCAGTAGGCCTATTCCACATGTCTATTGTGATTCTGTTTAATTGAAAACTTGCATAGTAAAATATATTAGCAAGGGTTGGAGATGATAAAAGCGATTGAAATTAAAAAAATGTAGAAATTTATTCATCTGATTCATAACCTTCAAATACTTCTTCTTGTTGTTCTTCTACTTGATCTTCTTCTTCTTGATCTTCATTTTGTTCGTTTTCTTCATCCTGGGTGTAAGTAAATTGCGTCAATAGCGATGTATCGCATGTTTCCTCGTTGGTATCAAACGAATCCTCCACTATTGGTGATTCAGCATTAGAACATGACTGGCCTTGACAATGTGTACATGCCAGAGAACACAACAGTCCAACTTTACTTAGTTCGTTTAAAGTGAACTGACAGTCATCGCTGTTTTCAATGTAAGTAAATATTTCATCCATTGCCAGATTCATAGCTTCGTCTTGAGGACGACCAACTTTACCCCCAGTGGAAGGTTTCAAGAAAGAAACCTGGCAATCTCGATTATACTTAGCTTCAACAGCAACCAAATCATATTCATATTCGATACGAGCAATAACGGCTTTTGCTATGGCATAGGAACGAGTCCGAGCTACTTCCAAAATTGAGTCTTTAAAATCAAGAGTACTTACTTGGCTAATTCGACGGCGAGAATCCACGGATTTTCTTCTCTCATGCTCTTCATTCAATTCCTTGCCGCAAAAGAAACATAGATTTTTAAAACAAAAAGCTGAATCACTTACACGTGATCTTGTACGAGGAGGATTTACTGTTGATGTACTGGCTTCAGCAATAGAACACTTTCGAGTATAATTTTTACGACAATCTTCATGTACTGTCACAGATTTCTGATTTTTTAGATATTCTGAAAACTCATCTGCTCTTTCGATACTTGCATTGATTAATGTCTTCATACCACGTTCAACAGTTAAAATTTTACCTTCAGTTAAAAGTTTCTTACAAATAAAACAATATTCTGACATTTTTATTATAAAACTCAAAACAGCACGAAATAGGTTAGATCAAACACGTGTTTTCACTACGGCGTGGCGCTCAAGACTAACGGTATTTCATTTATTGGGCATTCTGACACAAAGCAGGTATACGACCCTAGCATCGCACACAATTGAACAGGGAGACAGATGTTGTCTCAAGGTTACACTAGCGTATAAATTAAGGGACTAGATTTCATTTTACTCAAAATTCTCATAGTTATACTTATGTATACCATTGAAAAATATTTTTAGTTATATTACAGATTCAGAGATGTATCTACGTGGCGTACTTATGCATATTATGACGATTACAACTTTTACAATTATTTGACTCGTTATATCTCAGAAACGGTGGTTCTAAGAAAAAAAAGTATCGGTACATTTTTTATAGAAAATTCTATGATCTACAATTTATGTCTGAAGTAATTTTATGATAAAACTTACCGTTTTGCTGAAAATTGCGAAAAACCAATTTTTTTCAAGATTTTTGACCTTTGACCTCGAATAAATTTTTTTCCAGGCACCGGAATGATGAGGAACTTTTAGATGTTATTTTTAAGTATGTTTTAAACAATTACACGCACTTTCAGCTTGCTGTGAATTTATGTACCTTTACTCTTCTTTTTTAGTCTAATTTGACCGGATTACCAGCCGTTTTATTGGCTTTTTGATATAGGAATCCTAAAAAAAAATACCTATATTTCGCACGTGGAAGACACATTGCATCTTTATTTATGATGTGTATATTGTTATGATGATATTGACCTTGCAATGTTGAATCACCAACCAATTATTTTCTGTTTATTTGGTATTTATAAATCACAATTATTTACACCGATAACGTCGGAATCCTTCGCAACTAAAGTTAACCACACACAGCAAATATTGAAGAAATGTATATCTTTTCTAAATAGATATTCGATATCTGCTTGCCTGTTGAAGTTGAGATAAGCTATTTACAATTTGACATATACAAGGGCTGTTGGTTAAAAAAAATGTTTACAGAAAAGTTTTTCAGATTAGTTTCCTTCAGCTTTAATACACTTCGTTATTTTTGGAAGCTACTAGAATCGGACATAGAACTCTTATTTTATGGTCAAGAATTCGCTGGAATTAATTTGCATTACCAAGCAAGTTTTTGTTTATCATCGACAAAAAAAGGACATCGTTGGTGACCAATCGGACTCCGTATTCGTGTTGAAAAATAGTTTAGCGGCAGTATGGGAAGTAGTGCTATCATAGTCTAACAAAATAAATGATTGTCTTGATAAGGTATTTGTCTAAAATTCGATAATACAACTCCATCTTCAAGCTTCGTGGACGGAATATATTTGCCACATTTGTTGATTTCAGAAGAACATTCGATTCTGTAAAACACCTCCTTCTCTGACATAAATTATGTAAGTTAGATATCAACTCTAAATTCATCCCAATACTCGTACATATTGATACGAAAATAAATACAGTACGTATCGGTTGGGTATTTCCAAAACAGACATGAAATCATCGATGTTTTCACAAACCGACAAGCATGTACCATGGATATTGAGGACGAGGGTCACTCACGGTCGATGGTAGTTTGGATGGAATATAGGATTATTTTGAAATTTTCGTTTCTTGGGTTATCAGTACACAGACGAAGTACTATGTACCGTTCCTTACGCCTGAGGTGAGTTTACCCTTATTTACAGTTGAGGTGGATTGTGTCAGTGTTTTGGAGAAATATTATGATATTATTTTATCTTTCAACTATTTTAGCTTTGAAGAAGCGAGAAATACATCGCGAAACGTTAGCAGAGACGTAGAACAGTTGTTTTTCTGTCCAATACCCTGCAATTTTTGCGAATAACTACGATTTGGATGCAATCAAAGTAATTAATTTATTTCCTTATTTTTGAGCAAAACATAGCTTCAATTAAATGTTTATTACTCCGATATTTGGATTCGTAGAAAGCTGAAATGTTGGGTGTAGTTTACCAATGTCCTGTGTATTAGTTATGTCTAAGGGCAGAATAAAATGGTAAACTATTGTTAATGGCACTATCGTTAACGTTTAAGGGCAGTCCCAATTGTCAATTCAACACACACACCATGCCCCCCTTAAGGTTGAGCGCCCATGGATAGTAAATCCCCTTCATGTTATATGTGAACGAGATTTACTATCCACTTCCATCCTCCCCCGCTCCTCCTTGGAGCGGTCCTCAACTCGCAAATGGCACGTTTGCGAAATTGAAATCGTACCTCCTGTGGTATGAAGTCAGCCCATAGACAAATTAAAAATAAAGAGACTGTTTGAAACATTGGCGATCTTGACCACCAAGTTTTTGGTACGGCCAGTCGCGCATGGAGGCGCTGCCCGCAATCAACAGACGACTGACATGATAATTTTCCAATTTCGACATTTGTCAGAAAATGACAAACCACGTAATAATTTCAGAATAATTCTACTGTTAATTGTTAATTATAGAAATTATACTATGGACTTGAATTATGAACCCAACGTCGAAAATGGAATGTTTTGTTATTCGAGTTGACGCTGAAATTCCAAATATTCTTTCACAAGGTAAAATATAAGCTGCTTTTCACAAACTGATACTTATTTCCATCCATCAGTTGCAGAAATTTGTTCACAAACTGATACTTATTTCCGTCCATCAGTTTCCATTTCCTATCACCATTTGAGGAAGTACCAAGATTATCGTCAAACTGGAGTATTTGTTAAGTATACCTACTCGTTCTCCTTTGTGCTAATAAATGAACAAAATTATTGAAGGTTGTTGTAAATGTAATTTGTTTTTATTTTGGTTGACTTGATGAAGACTGAAGAATATTTTTAATTTTGTTGTTTTTCGGAGTTTTATTATTGTTTTGTCTGTAGTTATACCTTGTCCTAGATACAATAAAATGTGTTTTTATAGTGTTCAACTTATTATTCTTGTTTTATAAGATCTTTAATTTTGTTCTTGATATCATGAAATAAAGATTCACTTTGAAACTTTATTTTAACCACGAACGAACTAACAGATTCTACGAATCGATTACTGTATATATTTTATTAGTGATCGATTTGCCATTCCTATATTTCATATGATACAACCATTCATATGGAATACAAGAATGGCAAATCGATCACTTATAAAATTAATACCATATCAATCATATAAAAGTAACACATTTGAAAAACCCGCCTTATCTCAATCGGTTTTACCAACTGTACTTAGTTCGGCCAGTTGCGAGATATGTCGCCACTGTCTAAACGTGGTGCCAACTTTTACTGCAGGTTTGACAACTCTCTTTATTTTTAGTTTCTCTATGAGTCAGCCTCTGAGTGCTTTGAACCCCTTATTATCTGATTTTTGTATGTTTACCTGACTTGTGCTATGTGTGCATGGTGGTGATGTACCTGATGGGTGTGTAAGTGTATGGTGTGATGTGGGTATGTTGATCTTACGTGTTTTGTGTTGAGTTGTTACTCACCTGACGCGCCGGAGTGCTACTCTCGGTGGTGGACGGTCGTTTTGGTAGACTGGTCGCAAATTCAACACTGGTGCAAAACTAGTGCAACACCAGTTCTACCAATGGAATTCGCTAAATAGTCTGGATTTGCATATTGGCGATCTAATAAAATCTCGCGCTCTTGCTGAAAACATTTCAAACAAAATCAGTTTGTGAGTGTTAGATTCAAAATATAGGTGGTTGATTAATATTATTCCAACAACCACAGGAGAGAGAACGTCTAAGAGTATCTCCCACATTTATTTCGTTCATCATCGTAACAACAACAGTGATAGAAATGTATTGTACAACTACGTATGGTATATTTTAGACAAATAAACTCAAAACTGGCATGAAACTGAAATGCCTAGTAGACCAAGAGCCCGTGTCATAAGTTTACGCACACTGAACACGGGAACTTGTGGTATTGATGCAGACATGCCCGCCATACATTTTTTCTGGGGCGAAATGATGGTAGGAGGAATGCTGAACTGTTATAAAAAAGAAGATGAAAAATAGTGAAAGTTCACGACTGGGGAAATGACATTCACCTACAAAAAATGTGATAATCCTTATTTTAATACTTAACTAGTTATTTTAAATTGTATTATATCCTCATTCATCCTTCATAATGTGTCAACCATCATATTTGAACACCTTTATAATCATTCTCAACAGAGATTCTCCCTGATGATGGAAATAATTAATAAAATTTCCGAAAGCTTGGACAACCTTTAAGGAGTTCTCTTTTATTTGCTGCATAACCCCACTATTTACTGGTTCCATCCCTAACTAGTCAGCAACGACTACCCGTTCTCTCTCTCTCTCTCTATATATATATATATATATATATGAAAGGAAGGAATATCGAGGGGACTGTAGAAAATAAAATGGAAGAAATTTGATGGACAGTACGGTGAAGAAGTGCAAGGATGAACAACACTTGGTAGTAAACGACAAATCAACGGAGTCAACAAACAAAAGCCAGCCGCACATTTGTGGTTTCGGTTAGCAGACCCTGCATTCCAGGGCAACAACCAACGTCACAACGGAGTTAGCTATAGCTACCTGCGTGACATTCGGGTCGGAGATTATGAATTAGTCGAAGATTATTGATTTTTAGGTAAAATGCATGAATTGAAGATGGCAACTCCAAGATGGCGGATGATTTAATCTTTAGATGGTCTCTTCATTGAAGGACTAGATAGCTCAGAACTTACAGGAAAAAAGGCCTCATAATAACGATGTTTTAACAAAAATGCATAAATAAAGGCGTACTTAAGTACCAAAAAGCACAAAATAAAATAATAAAAAAAAACTTTTTATAGACAAGCTTTTATTCAAATGCACTCAAAAGTAAAAAATAATTGCTTTGGATATGTGACGTAGGTTATTCCGTGAGTTATAGAATCAAAAGCTTGTCGCTTTTGTATTCGAACTGAAAACTTTGTGCGACATGCTTTTGAATCTATAACTCACGGAATAACCTACGTCACACATCCAAAGCAATTATTTTTTACTTTTTAGTTAATTTGAATAAAAGCTTGTCTTTGAAAAGGTTTTTATTAATTATTGGTATAAGATACACTACCAGTGAGTTCAAACCGATCTCTTAACTTTTGGAATGGAGACTCCCGTGGAGTTCTTGTTTCTGGATATTTTTTATGGTATATTCTGCTTGCTAATAAAGAATTTCTGTCTTCGCCTATACAGGGACCATACTCACGAATTCTTCACAAGTGAAATTCATTACCTATTAACAATTAAAGTGAGTTTATACAGCACGTAAAATAAAATAAGAAATAAAATAAAGTAACATGAGAAATAATAATTTTCAGAGTGTTTATAGAGCTGAGTAAATGAATGTAAGAAGTAAGAAGCTGTCAATCAAAATTTGGGATTTTATGTTGAGGTTACCTCAATTTCAATGATGTATACTTGAAAAATTGGTCCCTGTTATCCTTTATTGAATAAAAAATAAGCCACTGTTGACAACACTAACAATATTATAAAATCTTCGTCATCTAAAGATATTATTAGCCAAAACCGAAATTTAAAAAAATGGCATTGAACAAAGCATTTTCCAATTATGAAAACGAAAACATATACTAGGACTGAATAGCTATTATATCATGTCATCTATCATCAACTTTCGTCAATTTGTCTAAATTATTCAGTATACCTATACAACTAGTCAAAGCAAAATAAAATAAAAGAAAAAAGTTAACCATCTTTTATTTTACTTTTATCTCAAACTTTTTTGGCAGATCTCAATTGACATCCGTCAGTTGAAAAAGCAAAAAAGACTCTGCGAGCAAAAATCTAAATTATAAAACAATTAAAGGAGATTTAGAAGATTTTGAGAACGGGGGCAGATATAGTCCCCGAAACGTCAAGCAAAAAACTATACAGAGAAGTATCTTTTGAATTTTTTAAAAATTTTTTTGATAGGCAAATTCAGAAAACGGCAAGTTATTGACAAATTGAATCATTTTTCCATAGGAAATATAATTTGGTGAACGCAATAACTTATCGGGGTGAACTAATCAGTTTGCCCTTTCTACACTTGTATAGATTTTCCTGATTATATTTTCATTTTCAGACTGTGGAAGGTTACCCAAAAATCATGTCAAGAAAAATTATTTTATGTTACTTCTTATTTTATTTTATTTCTGTATAAACTTGTTATGGATGTTGTGTAGTTTTAACTTTTCAATTTACTTTATTTTATTTCTTATTTTATTTTACTTGCTGTATAAACTCACTATTAGACGTGTACAATTATTTAAAGTAAACAGATGTGTCAAATTTTACGATAGCGGCCTACTACATTTCTTTTTCTTTTCGAAAAAACCATCAAAGTTTCTTATTTCGCAAAAAATCTCGCAAGCTTCATAAAGAAGACCCCACAAACCCCAAACACAAAAAACTCTTGAAAAATTCCATGCAATAATGCAAGAAATCGAGTTATTCCCTTTTGTAATTTTCAAAAAATCGTTGTAGACGATTATCAATTTTTCTGTGGTTATATAGGAGTAGTCGTTCATCTAAAGTAAAAGTAAACAGTAAACAGTACATGATAACATTCAGTTAATTGTAACATTGTAACATGTATATAACAGACAAATCACAGTGGATTTACAAATACTTATTATAGTGCCTGATCGACTTTATAATAACATCTTTCAATTAAAAATTGTTTGAGACATTTTTTCAAACTTGTTAAGGTTTGACTATTTCTTACATGGTCTGGTAATTTATTAAATAATAAAGGACCTAGTGAATTAGGACAGTTTTTAGATATTTGAACCCTAGAAAAAGGTATATACAGCTGATTTTTTATTCCTGTGTCATGTTTATGAATGCTAGATCTGGTTGAAAATTTGGGAACACCCTGTATATAAATAGAAACATTTTTTAAATGTACCTCATTGTCAAACCTATCGTTTAAAAAAAATGGATAGCTCGGATAGAAAAAAAGTTATGGAGTTTGCACGCTCTCCTAGATCACCCTGTATAACCTGAATAATTCTTCGAAATGAAAAACCCATTCAAACTACTCAATATACAGAGCGATGGCAAGAAGAGCGAGAGAGTGTGTGTGCGCTGTTTATTTTACAATGTAAAATAAACTGTTGGCTGATGTCAAAAAGTTTTTGTAACTCCGTGGATGGTATGCTTTACATACTCCATATGAAGGCGGAACTATGTGACAATATATTATAATAACATAATACCAAATTATTCTCGTTAACTCCTCGAACGTCATCAAATAAAATCAAAATTAGTCTCATCAGAAATGACTATAAAAATTCATATCGTTAGTTCCGTCTATAATAATCATTTTTAACGATTTTACAAACGCATGTATATTTGTTGCAGATTACATTGGTACGTGTTGGGTTACAACGGCACTCTGTGGACTAGTTTTCTTCATGATGATTCTACTATTGATGTCAGCCATAACCACGGCCAGCATACGAGTGCCAAGATGTGCTGCAGCAACAGAGATGGGAAACAATACCGTTCACCTTGTACACGTTCAAGATAAAAGCCATTGGAAAAGTTCCGAAGTAGAGCTGGTTCAACAAATAATCAAGACATACCCTTCTTATAAAGTCCGTTTGATCCTGATAGAAGAACAAAAACGAAAGCCGAAATACGACAGAGACATTTTTCTTGAGGTGAAACCAATTCCTGTTTCTACAAACGTTAGTACAAAAGCAACTACCACCTCCAAGAAATTGAAGAATTCCAAATCAACTACCACGTCCCAGAGACGAAAGAGAAGAGTCGATGACGTTCGTTTTAACATTAACATGGAAGCAAAGAGGCTCATAGATATGTTGCTGCATGGAAAAATTGACGGAAAAACTGATTCCGACCAAGTCCATCCAGAACCCACTCAACAATCGACCACTCATACCAAGAAAACCTTCACAACCACAGTGAAATCAGTTAAGACAAGCGAGGATCTTCTTCAAATGTTCCCAAGTCTTGCTGTAGAACATTTAACCTTCAATCAAGTGTTTTACTCTTCGCCGCTCTACAACTACTGGATAAAATTCAGCGACGGGATGAAAATTTTCGCAGTGAGAGTATTGCAGCTGTGGCAGTTTGGAGGAATCAGCTTCGATCTTCAGGCAGCTGTGAAGGATTTTGAAGAACTTAGAGGCAACGACACTGAAGATAACAGCGGGAAAAAAGTTAAACAGTTTGTCATTTCTGAAAAGAATAACTACGAAGATCTTCCAGTTGGGGTTGTGAATGTCGATGATCGAGCATTACACATGGAAAGTAAGGTTCCTTGTCATGCATTTTTCGGAGAGATATTGATGGATCTAAGGAAGGCCGAGAAAGGTGACACTGTGAAGAAAATCATGCAGAAATCGATCAAAATATTTTGCACTCATTTTTCTGCTAGTAAAAACTATTGTAATATATTCAGTTAACTTATACAAAATTGGAATAAGTAATGTAAATTATTACTGATAATAAAAGGTTGAAAGTAACTGAAACTTAATGTTGGAAAGGGCAACATTCCCAATTGAGCATTGAAAAATAGTAATTTACGTAACAAATTCCGAAAGTGATATTTTACGGGATGAGTGGAACTTTCCAGGACGAGCCGTAGGCGAGTCCTGGAATCCTGCGAGTCAAAACAATATTTTTTCTGTAGCCGTTTGTATTTATCGATGTATCGATGGATAATAACGTATGAACTTTATATAGACAATTACATATAACAATAACTCTTATGATTACATCACTTATGAATATCAATTATACAATTATGACGATTACTTATATTAATATTATTAGGGATATTAACAGAAGGGCAGTGTTTAAATTAGAATTGGACGCATCAGTAATTGTACTAGTTTTCGAGATATTAATTTCGTTACGGCCCTTTTCAATCTGTGAAGCTATGTGAATTTTGTTTCTTAAAGAATTTTCTATGTATCCCTCTGCTACATTGGTTGATTTGCATCCTCTGTGTCTCTTCAAGTTGATTATACTACCACCCCCTTTCAGCGAGTAAAGTGTGAATACCAAGAGGTTGTATAGTACATTTTCCGTGTTTATAACAAACAAATAATCTACGATGTTGTGTATTTGCTTGACGTATTGACAAATATTTTCTGTATAAAGAAATATTATTTTCTCCAATGACGAGAAAGGTTATATCCATATTTGTTTTAGAATTAGGAATTTTTATCACTAACATGGTTGTCTTATCTTCTATATTCACAAAGCTCTTCTCGACGACAAGCGCCTGCCAAACCAAATATTAATGCAACCTAAAATTTAAAAAAAAACATTTGTCATTAAGTAGATATTATCTCCAGTTTCTTATGAGAAGTTATCTATTTCTTCTTTATTCAATACGTTTGATTTTTTTAATTTGTAGCCAATGGATTTTCTTTCAAGGAAAGCAATAACTTTGGGATAGCGGCTTATATCTATATTATTTTTAATATTAATTGTGGACTTGAGCATCGAATAATTGCTCCAGAGGCTTGATGGCTTTATGATTTTTTTCCATTCAATATGCAAGAATCACATGTTCATTTATAGTATCCACATTTTTATCAATGCTCCATTTAAATAAATTGTAGACCAATTCATACCTCTCTCTTGACTTTACCGGCTTTAATTCATAAGTAGCCGCTTTAGCAGATTTACTAATCTCATGTGGAATCATTTCAGCCTCACTTTCACTACACTGATTTCAATTTTTTGATTTGAAAAGCGAAAAAACACACACCAATGTTACATGACAAGCGCTGTCCTAATAAAATACAAAGTTCATGTTATTGTCAAAGCCGCCTACATAGATACTCAAAATCGTCTAGAAAGTAACAAGAATCGTCCCGAAAGTAACAAGAATCGTCCCGAAAGTAAAGAAATCGTTTCGAAAGTGAAAAAAATCGTCCCGAAAACAGCTACTTTTGGTACCATTTGTGTAAAGTGTTACTTTCGATTTAATAAATCATACCGAAAATTTTATTTTCGAGACGGCTGCAGAAAAAAACATTTTATCTGAAACCTGAAAATGTGCGATAAAAATTAAGCTATTTTTATATAATATCCAACAGAAAACAACCACTTTCCCGGCTAAAGCACACGTTGGGCATTGAACTACATCTGATAAATATTGTAAAAGGACCCTAACGAAAAAATGGGGAAGTGAAAATTTGCATTTTTATTCCTTCAGTTAGTTTTATTTTATTAATCATCATCATAATTTCAAACAAATAAATTGAACTCTTAGTATTTTCACATTTTCATCATTGTTATCTCAATAATTCAGACTGATCGCATCAAATATTACATTATACTGGAGAAACGACAAGACTATATTCTATGTCCCTATTTTGCCATCGGCACTGCTCGTGTGGATTTCGAAAACGACATACTATTTATACGCTTTTTTTATTCGATGCAAGAAATTTGCGAAATACTTCCATACATATAAAATTACAAGGTGGAATCATTGTGAAAAGTAAGTAAACAGCACCCCACGCTTTTTTTACATTAAAGTTGATTTTTTCGTCAATGACTTTATCCTTATTATTTTTAGCTTTTCAGTTCATATTGCTACAAAAGCGTATTTTTAAACTCTCCAACCACGGGAGAAAACTCATCGATTAATTAGAATAGAATAGTGTTTATTTGCAAAAAAATATCACAAAATAAAGACAATTTTAACAGTTTTCAGCAATGTAAACACAGAAATATATCAAAGAAGTTTTCACTTGTTTGTGAGATGGTCACTTATGTGAACCAGCAAAATATAAAATATATAAAATACATACATACACATATATAGACACACATATATAGTGCTTTTCTTCAATGTCCCCCCTTGGATAATGCAATTGATGCATGAATACTATATTTTGGAGTAAAATTGACCGATGACACTTTCAAGATGGCGGCTGGGCGCCATCTGGGAAAAAAAATTAATTGAAAGGGGGGTCTTGTGACACACCCTTTTGAAGCTCCTGACGAATACTTCACAACCCTAGAATATAAAGTCAATATCTTCACCTTCTACAAAATTGCGGAACATTTAATAATTACCTGCATACAAACACATTAATATCGATACATCTAGAAATATTTGTTTTTCTCTGCCATATGGCAATCCCAACAACCCGATAAGGTTTGATAGGTTATTTTTTGTTTAAACAAAAAATGACAAGAAATGTCAGTACGACAACGAACATCATTGTTCAGTTAAAACTTTTCTCATTTAATTTTCGGTTTTCCTAGTAAATAGGTACCACGTGAACTATCTCTAAAATGGTCAATTCTCGTCCATTGGAAGAAAAAATCGGAGCGATTTTTAATTACGGTGCGACGCGTAACTTTCACGAAACCGAAAGAATTTTTAATGATCGTTTCCCGAATCGTCCTATCTGTATATGCTGTTGACTGTTGACTGTTGACCCTCTAATCACCGAAATCGTCGAAGCGAATCCTAATGAATTCGATATGGATATTGTATTCCAACAAGATGGAGCACCACCACATCGCTACGGGCAAGTAAGAAACTATATGGATAATACTTTCCCCGATCGTTGGATTGGCCGTCGAGGTCCTACGGAATGGCCAGCCCGCTCGCCAGATTTGATACCTGTAGACTTTTTTTATGGGGCTATTCGAAGCAAAAGGTATTCGAAACTGAACCTGCTTCAATATTGGATATACGGCAGAGAATAATAAATATTTGTAGAAATATCGACGTTACTGTGTTCGAAAATGTTCGGCGTGAAATATCGGATAGGCTGTTCTTATGTCAAGCAGTTAAAGGCAACCATTTTGAGCATCTTCTGAACCGAACTCAGCTTCTTTCCTCAAATTATGAAGTTAAACGTCGATGTATTCAGGCAATTATTAAATGTCCCGCCATTTTGTAGTAGGTGAAGATATTGACTTTATATTCTAGGGTTGTGAAGTATTCAACAGGAGCTTCGAAAGATGTGTCACAAAACCCCCCTTTCAATTAAATTTTCTTTATCCAGATGGCGCCCAGTAGCCATCTTGAAAGTTTCATCTGTCAATGTTTCTCCAAAATATAGTATTCATGCATCAATTTCATTGTCCTAAGTTTCAATTTTTTGAGTGGATCCGTTCAAAAAATAAAAGGGGGGGGATATTAAAGCAAAGCACTGTATAATAGTAAGTACATATAAAAGAATAGAGGATATGAATTTCCAATATGGTGAAATATGAAATGACAGATTAAAATTTATAAATATTTCTAACAACCCAATTTTAAATATATTGATAATACTAGACATTATACCGGGTGACACAGGATATCGGGCCACCCCTGTAACTTCTGCATTCGTGAACAGATTTTTCTGAAATTTGGTACAGTTATTTAAGCAACCATTTGGGGTTTGACCACATTACAATCCAATATGGCGGACTTCCGGATTTTCTGGAAAAGCCAGTAACTTTGTTTTTTCAAATGGAATACCCTGTATATTTTTACATATTCAAGTTCAACAGGTCAAAACAAGTCCAAACCTCATTTCAAATTAAATTTTTTTAAAACAATTTAAATTAAAATTGTTTTTTTATTTCACCTCGTGGATAAATGGTATTTGGTCGAAGCTATTCACAATGAGTCGCAAATAACAGAAAAACTTTTTTTTTACTGAAAAATTATTTTTTGTGACATTTACTGGTTAATCAATTCAGTCACATACCATTATGATCAAATTTTTTTTTTTTTCAAATGGAACCCCTATGGGCCACCTACCTGTTTCTCTAGAACATACATTAAGGAAAAAAATTACATATCATTTTTGTATTTCGGTGCAGTAACAAATTGTATAAATTCAAAAATCTACAACTAGTTCATGAGTTTCCTTGCAGTTCGAATAATTGTTCAACTTAGTAAGCTGTGGAAAACAACATTTCTGAATCAACTGATTGTGTAAGTTATACTTATAAGCACGATAATTGTGTTTTTCTTAGCGTTTTCTCGACTTACATTTCATTGGTATTCCAATTCCAGCGTCGAAGCGGTTGGATCAAAATCAACATAAGCAAAACGTTCATTTCTGCCTCCTCACTTACGATCATCTCTCCATTGTTGGGTTCTTTTCGGAATCTTCTCTCCACATTTTTGAAAAAGGTTCTGTGTGGGTGTCTTCTGTGTGGGTATCAAACCTGTTCACTTCTTGTGAACCTATAATTTTGATTTTACATTTCTACTAAACTAATTCTCGGAAGTTAACTAATTTTGGAGAGTTGAGATGAAAGATGACAGCGAAACACAATTAGTTGACAAGATTCAGAAATGTTGTTTTCCACAGCTTAAGTTGAAAAAATATTCGAACTGCAAGGAAACTCATGAACTAGTTGTAGATTGTTGAATGTATACAATCTGTTACTGCACCGAAATACAAGAATGATATGTAATTTTTTTCCTTAATGAATGTTCTAGAGAGACATGCATGTGGCCCACAGGGGTTTCATTTGAAAAAAATTAAATGTGATGAGACTGAAAAAAAAATTTTAAAAAAAATTGATTCATCAATTAATGACACAAAAACTATTTTCCAGAAAAAATTATGTTTCTTTACATTTGACATATGGTTTGGACTTGTTTGACCTGTTGAACTTGAATATGTAAAATAACAGGTGTTCTATTGAAAACAAAGTTGCTGCATTTGAAAAGAGTCACCATATTGGATTGTAATGTGATCAAATCTGAAATAGTTGCTTATATAACTGTACCGAATTTCAGATAAATCCGTTCACGAATGCAAAAGTTACAGGGGTGGTCCGATATCATGTGTCACCCGGTATAATCGTGAATTATAACTTAACATTAAATAATCGTAAATTAAACTTATTAGGGTTAAAGTTCATCTCTGACTATAATTATAGTTTCGTAAAAAGCGAAAGTGAAATAGGATGCATATAATTCGAATACAGGTAGGAAAATTTGTCAGTAAGTATTCACTTGAAGAAATTGTGAATGAATTCCGAGGTTATTTTCTTCATATGATATTTCAGGTATTTCCTGAATTTCATTTATGAAAAGTTTTTACTAACTTTCGGTTAAATAGTGGAGTAATATTAGATTTTAGCTTCAGAAAGTTAGGGGACTACGGTAACTTTTTACTGTACATTGGTGATGATGTTAAGAATAACATATAAAAAGTTACCAACCGTAAGGTGTGTGCTTAATTTATTATTTAACAAATAAGTTGCCTAATTACATTGTTTATTGAATATCTTTAAAAAATTATGATTTTTTGAAAAACTGATAGTGCCATTCGAAAGAAGGGAAGATTTTACATAAAAGAGGTGTATAAGTTTTTTTTTAAGGAAAACTGTAAGCTGCAGATTTTTTTTTCTAACGTACGAAAATGTGAGGCAGCGACAATGAAGTGCATCGCTCGAGGAGCGCGTTTCACATAATTTGTTATAACTTTTGATTTAATTGATCAAATTAAACAACCACAAATTCAAATGACAAAAGTAGCTTACGAGGTGTCATGTTTTCGAATGAGAAAAAAAATGAATAGGAATAGTACATATATGAAGTTACGTCAAAGTAGAATTTTCTATAAAATCAATTAAAGATCTGCCATTCCTTCATTTTGCGAGATAAACATCTGAAATCTTCAAAGTTCACTCCCGAAATGACACTTGTAAAGATGTGTAAATGTTAAGCATCTTAAAATTTTATTTAAAAAAATACAGTGGTCAAAATATTGACAAATTTAAAAAATGACAAATTTGAATTTTTAGGCCATGCTTCAAAAACCAAAAACTCTAGTTCAAAATGTGATAAGATTTTTCAATCGCACTTTCTGAAGCTTGTAATTAATTAATAATAAAATTTCGCCAAAAACCAAAAAATAAACACATTTCCAAAATCCGTGAAATTTGTTTTTAAATAAACTTTGATAACGTTTATAAAGAAAAAAAAAGTTACCTAACCAACATATATTCATATTACGACCTCAAACAAAGTATACACAGCGTAAAATATTTTTTTTCTTTCTTAATATAACTGTAAATTGTATCAAATACGAAAATATTACGTTTTTTTTAGTAAATTGACGCTATATCCATTTTTATAGATAAGTTTCTGCTTAAAATTCTTTTGATGTACTTCATATCATATTTGAATGAGAGAACAGTTGATCCGTAAGTTAAGTGCTCACCTAACGCTCTACCTATACTAGTGGAGTAGATAATATTAAATTTTAGCTTCAGAAAGTTGGGGGATGGTGGTAACTTTTTACTGTACATTAGTGATGATGTTGGGAACAAAGAACAAAAAGTTACCGACCGTAAAGTGTGCTTAATTAATTATTCAACAAATGGCCATGCTTCAAATGGCTAGGCTTCAAAGACCAAAAACTCCAGTTTAAAACTGGTCCAGTAGTTTCAAAATGGCGGCTGTTGAAAGATTTCAAACAATTCGCAATATTTCATTTCCATACCCAATATCGGCAAACTATAAAAGTCGTTGGATAGAGCTTCATTAGCTCCACAACTTTTACTCGAAAAGATTTTCTCCGAGATGTACACATAAATAAAAAATAGTTGTAAATTATCATTCATGAAATCTACCTTTACGACTGGCCACGCCATCGTTTTTTTAATATATTCTTGTTCAGCGACCTCAATAACTCCTATAGCATCAATTTGGGTAAAATTACTTCGAAATTCATTGAGTTATTTCAAATTTACCTAACAAATTTGTTTTTTATTGTTCAGCGCACAAATATAAGCTTATAACTTTTTTCTGCAAGTAATTTCTAAGTAATATCAGAAGGTTTTAGGAAAATCCATGGCGTCCTCCAGGAAATAATGCATAATTTGAATCTATTTTTACTCCACTAAAAGTAGATTGTAGGGAGGGGAGTCTGAAACTGGCTGAAAATTTATTTCAAAGATTCTGTTACATACAGGTCAAGCTAATAAAGCGCGTGTAATTATATCCCTAAAAGGGTGAAAAGGAGGGTGAAAATTTGTATGTAAGTACGTCAGTTTTGAAGTTAAATTAATGGAAATTGGTATTTTAAACAAAGAAACACATATTCCATGGATTTTGGAAATTCAACCCGAAAGGGGGTATAAAAAAGTATGACCTCGGAATCCATGCGGGCAAAGCCGCTGGAGTTCTCGTTCCTCAACATAAGATAATAGAAAATTATCCATATTAGTGCAGATGGAATATTAAGAAAATGTCTCCCCTTAAATTTGTTATTCCTTATAGATGACTAGGTAATGAATCGTTTGAAAGGGGCATTATTTTCGTTTTTTAATTATTTATATTTTAAACATGTTGGGCAAAATGTCTTGATATCTCAATTCTCGACTTCCAAATTACCTTAGTTTGTTCCAATGAAACAGTAGATTATATCGTCAAAGAAGTTAGGTGCGTAGGGATTAATTTGAGCTATTACACGAAACGCAAAAACGGGTTACTGTAATAGCTCTCAAAAATCATTTCGGCATCAGAAATCAATTAAAGAATGTTTGCCCACCTTGTAGGTAGGATAAATCAATATTTTCTTTACAACTTCAGAAGGAGGCGCCGCCGAAAAAAAGATCCCAAATTGTTTTTCGGTAGAACCGATACCCATGTTACTGAACGGAATTTGGCGAAGAGATACGCGCGTCCCCGTAAATGTTTGGTAAATGTGTGAAAATGGCCCTTCAATTGTTGAAGGTAGGACTTTTCGTTTTGCATTAATCTTGAGCAGCCCCATTTGGGGAGTTGAACTTTGTAAACTCATTGAAGGACTGATAATAATGTAGCTAAACTTTAATTTTAGATTTGACGGCTTTTTTTCTCAACCCTATCACAAATTTCATATTGGGAAGAGTTACGTATGTCACGTATCCAGTTCATATTTGATTGCTAGAAACTTCCTATGAGATAGGATCCCACACACGTTGGAAAATTATTTGGTGAAGAAATAAAAACTGTCATCATCCAGAATCGAGCCCCAAAGCAACAGTCGTTGCCCACCATACCAGTCAACAGAAAGGGAAGGGCGGCGAAAGCCCATAAGGTTAGACCTTTCCATTTAATGTCACCAAAGTGCCAATCCTACCAGTCCAATAATTTCGCGGCGAGATATCCAGACGGTCCAGTATTATAATTTTTCCTATCAGTCTTTGTAACATAGTTTAGCTGAGCTTCAGCTAAAACTGTATTTTAATACCAACAAAAGTGTAAACCAAATATATATGGGTACCAAAAGTAAATTGTAAATAAACTTTGACTTTGCAACTCAAATAATTCCACTTCATCTATTTTGTAGTAAATCATTCAACCCATCATATAGTTTAATTTATAACATTTTGAATTTTCTTTCGGTTCTTAGTTCTGCCTTAAACTAAGTGGCGCCCAAATAGAAACAAAAATTCATATAGGTATTCAAATCTAGTAATATCATGCCTAGTAGGACCACGCCCGCTCCCGAACAATAAAGAGAAGCCGCCGCATTTGTGCCCTGTGACGAAAAGAAAAAGCAGGGTCACGGGTCACACCAATACTGGTGAAACTGATGAAAATATGTCATAAAATTCAACTTCGCTAAATTCAGCGCCGATCAATTCGAAAGTCATAAAATCTTTTCAACAAAAAATTAAACCGACGAAAAAATAAACAGAAAAGCGAAAAATAAACCTTTTTGTCTAACTAAGCTCCTAAACTGATGTAACAAGTTTTGAGTCGGCGCCAAACAAACAAGCGTGAAAATGGTTAGTCTATATACAATGGTAAAATCATTGTCTAAAAAATGGTGGCAAGGGAGAAGAACAGAGGCGGCGTCCCGGAAATTGCCGAGCGTTCCCGAAGTTAATATCAGCGAGGCAGCTACATGAACGTGCACACGTGCACACTATATATTTGATTATTATGAGCAGGGACCAGTGGACTTTGGACTCTGGAACAATTCTATTTTTAGACAGGTCCCATAGAACACACGACATCCATTGGACGTCCATTTTAGGTCCATCTCAAGTCCAAACGTCCATGGACATTTAATGGATGTTCATTGTACGTGTGAACATGGACGTCCATTGGATGTTAAAAACGTTTGTCCATTGTACATTCATTCAATGTCCAAAAATATTTATATGAATTTCAGTTTGATCCCTAAGAATATTATTTTTATTTCAAATGAAATTCGTAAGTATCTTCAATCAAAAATTTCAACCGTGATGGAATATTTCATTGGGCCAGTTTATGTACATTTCTGGATATTCATTGTACATTCAACAATCAACATCCATCGTCCCATTCAAATACAATCATTAATTTCTTTTATAATAGACGATATATGAACAAATGAAATTGTCATCTACAACAATACTTCAACCACTGTATTCTTTTCGGGATCAAAAAACGTAATTTTTCCGGTTGCTATTTTTTCTTGCCGCCTATGAAATATTCTTAAAATTCGCGGGCAATTTTTTGGATCGTTGCGAACGTTTAGTGGAAAGTGGAACGTGCCTTTAGTGTTGAGAAATGTGAGGTTAATGCTTCCGCGTCTTTGCTCTCCATTAATGACTCCGTTTCGTTCGTTCATTGATGGTAATAAACAAGTATACTTTCTATTAATGATTAATATGGGTTCCAAAAACCTTTGGAATAAATATTATAAAATAGTGCGACTGATGCATGGTGGTGAATCTAATTCAGATGAAAATGAGTGTGCTGCAGATTTCAACAGAAATGCAACCTATTTACAGATATCTTGGAAGCAAGAAATAAAACAAAAGTGGCTGAATACAGCAGTGATCTGAATGATGATGATCCATAGTCTAGAAAATATAGAAAGAAAAAGGGTGTATTTTCTTCAGAAGAAAGTGAGGCCGATGAAACAAATGAAAATTACCTCTACCTCCCCCCATTTAAGCCTACAATGAAAAAAGGATTGAGTCCCTCTCATGTGTCCCCTGTCAATACTGAAGCAAATGGCGAATTACCTTCATTCAAGCCTACAATAAAAACAGGATTGAATCCCTCTCAAGTGTCTCCTGTCAGTAGTGAAATAAATGAAGGTGTATAATTTTCCAAGTAGTCTTGGAGTAATGATCATATATAACAAACTCAAACTTGGCAAATCTCTCCTGTACGTACTCTTTGAAGCAAAGTTTTATTCCTTTATGTTGATTATTCATTTTTCAGTCGACTTAGATTTAAAAAACTGGAGGAGGGAACACATATGAGTTAATGAAAAGGTGTCCATCCCGACTTATAAGCAAAGGTCTCGCATCTCAATATATTTACCACGTCGAAAATAAAACAATCATTCAAGGACTTGAAAATGGGCGACTTCCTGATCAGTGGGTGGAACAAAAGATATATTGTTGATTATTATTGAATATATACATACATACAGGTGCTGCAGAACAGGCATATGAAAAAACGAACAAAAAAGAAATAGACGAGGCAAATATGAAATGGTTAAGGAGAGCAAATGAATCGTTCTCAGAATATTTTTATTTATTTATACTTTTGACCAGCGTTGTTATTATTTTGTTTTATTATACATTTTTTTAGAATATCTACTTACATTTATGTTGTTATTTAATACTTTTGGATGATTGTAAACAGTTAGTTTGAAGTTTCAATTTTGGATATGTGCAAGATATAAAGTGAAACTAGGATTCTAGTAGCTCAATTTTGTTGTATCAATTTAGTATTAATCTTGAAAATAGAGAGACAAATTTCATAGAAATCTATTTATGGATTGTATAGAAATTGTTCATAAGTTGGATAGTTCAAGATAACAACTTTGTTACCATATTTTGTAGAATGTTATTTTTGAATCATATTTATAATTTTGAATTAAAAAATGTTTATTTCCAAAATTATTGATTTTACGAAAAATTACTCATCAAAAAATATTTATCCTGATATGCCATGCTCGTAAACATTTCAATCAAGATCCAGAACACTAAGGAATTTTGGGTTCTAACAATCTAATGTCAACTTTCTGATAGGAAATGTAATTTATACAGGGTTTATATTGGGCAATACTTGCTAACATATGGTATAGGTAAAAAAATAACACTTGGTACTTATTCCCTTTCGAATATTGTATCACCGAGATTTTTGTGATAACTTCATCGAGAAGTATTTGTGATTCTCTATTCAAGTAGAAATAATGTCTAAAAGGGGCACACTACAAGAACAATGAATGTATGAGAACTTGTGTTAGTTTTCAAAATATTGCCTATTATTTACAAGACACCTTGTATAATCTGTATCCCCTGGATTCATTTTGGATATACAATGGATGTACATTGGACGACCACAGTGGTTGTTATTTGGATATGTTCTGGACATCCATTTTACCAAATATGGACATACAATGGATGCCCAAAATACGCACAATGTACATCCATTGGACGTTATCTGGGCTTTAATTGTACGTCCAAAGTGGTGTCCTGGCCGTCCATTGAACGTCCATTGAATGTACATTGGACTAATTCTGGACATCCAGTGGATGTCTTGAACATCCATATTCAACGTCCATTGTTCATCCATTGTACGTACATGTGCTGTGTGGGGTGTGTGTGTCGGCTAATTAGTGGCGCGTGGCACAGGTGAGTGGGAGTGTGTTGGCCCGTGGCTTGGGCCCGTGGGAAAATTTGGGGGTTGGCCCACCGGGAAAGTGCCCCGTGAAGGAATCCTGGCCGTTTGTTGTGCTGGTAGACGTCAAAGGTCAAAATGGCGACGGCAGACTTCAAAGCTGGTGGATCGCTTCCACCGGTGGCCCGTGGCCGGAAGCCTCCTTCAAAGACCGAAATTCGGGGGTTGGTCCTGCTAGTGGGATGCGGATGCGAGGTCCTGAAATTTGGGGGTTGGCTCACCTCGTAGGGTTCCTTTCGGACAAGAGAGAGATAAGAGTGTTCGTAGCGTAAAGATATATAGGGTGTCTCATTGGTAGCTAAGAGAAAAAAAATGGCCGTCTGTCATTGGAGAGAGAGAGAGAGAGAGAGAAAAAAAAAATATGGCTGCCGGAAAAAACAGGGCCGTTGTCATTGGAGAGAAATACGGGAACTCACACAGACGTCTAACCTAACATATTGAATAGAAAAAATAGTTGACGCTTGAACATGGATGCCATTTAGAGAAAAAACAGGTATACAGGGTGTCTCATTTATAGGTTGGTGTCGTCTTCTTAGAGAAGGATTCACACATATTTTGTATATAGAGGGTGTCTCATTGGTTAGAGAAAAAACATGGCCGACTCGAGAAAAAACATGGCCGACTCGAGAAAAAACATGGCCGCCTGGCATCACAAAAAGAACATGACCGCTTTGTGTGTCACTTGTCATTGGTCAGTTCATAGCACTTGAGTTATTTAGGTCAAGCAGATGATTTGATTCCAGTGCAGTACCATATTTATTTTTCAAATGAGTTCAGACGGAATTATAAATTTCACATGTTTTGTTAAGAGTATACTACGTATTTATTCAATAGGTTAACCAATGTTGGGGAAGATCCGATTGGAGTAAATCAGTCGTTCAGAGAAAGGCACACTCTGTCGAATAGAGGGAATCAGTTTAATGGAAACGTGTGAGTGCTGAAATCACATGTAATATTATCAAATTGAATCAAGATATATGTGTTCAGTCTCACCTGCTTTCATTGCTTTCTCTGACAAGAATACATTGGGGTTAAAGGAGGGTTTCTGAAATATTTTGATATCACTTACACTGCATTTGGATATATTTTTGGTGTCGATCACAAGAAGTATATGATATAGTTGAATACTATACATTTTTCATGGTCTTGTGGATGTATTTTTCAGATAGTTTCTGATTTGGTGATAATTATGACAGAGCTGTGATTTTTGCTTCTGACTATATATTTAATCTTTGGTGTTTGGAATATTCTTGCATCATACAGAAATCTTTATGAAGAAGTATTTGACGATTGGTCAAAATAATTATTATACACTTCCTCTGAATACCAAGCGTTCTTATAATCATCCCACCTCCCAATTTTCTTGCAATATTACAAAGTGTCTTATTTATTGATTCGCTCTAATATTTTTTTTCACTATTATTGATCACACCGATAAAAAAACTTTTCAACAAAAAATCAAACCGACGAAAAAATCAACTGAAAAGCAAAACATAAAATAAACCTTCTTAGTCTTAATGATAACTGAGCTCCTAAACTGATGTTACTAATTTTGAGTCGGCGCCAAACAAACTACCAAATGAATTGGTAAAGCCTAAAATAATGGCAGCGGGATGCACTTCTTCAAAGTAATATAATGATCTTCGTTAATTGTTTGTTTGGCGCCGACTCAAAATTAGTTACTCACATTAGTTTAGGAGCTCAGTTATCATTGTGACTAAAAAGGTTTATTATAGTTTTTGTTTTTCAGTTGATTTTTTCGTCGGTTTAATTTTTTGTTATAAAGTTTTTATTTTTCCCTTTTTAGTGGCTAAAATCAACTAATAACTATCTACTCAATTGACTCTAGGTATCCATTATGTTGTAGTGTCATCAGAATTACCTTTGTGCCAAGTTCCAACAGAATCGGTTCGCAGATGAAAAATTAATAATGGCCTATTTTTCTACCCTTAGGGGTGGATTATTCTTTTACAAATCCGAAAATGACCAACTCTGAAGTATACTCTGTCCGTTAAAGAAAGAATCATCTAAATCGGATAACCCAGTACAAAGTTAAGAGTGGTAGAATTGGTTAACGGGTAAAAATTCATTTTCTACCCTTAAGAGGGACATTTTTTTTCAAAATCAATTGGGACCAACTTCGAAATATACCCTATCCAATCAAAAAAGAATCATCAAAATCGAACTACTCTGTGAAAAGTTATGCGTGATCATACATAAATATATGCGTCGACTAAAGAATCTCCTCCTTTTTCTTTGTCGGTTAAAAATGCTGTAATGTATTTGGTAATTGATATGAGAATAATGTGGATGAAAATAAAACTAAATCAGGTGTATACATTGTCTTATAATTATTTAGGAGTCCAATAAGTACATAGATTTTTTCCAGTTCCATTTTCGAAGAATCATTTCATTTGGTTCATTTCCATATTTGCACGTTTTTTATTTTTATGTTTCCTTATATCATGAAGAAGAAAATCAGGTACGAATTTCGATGAATAATGAAGTCCATTCTATGATCTACATACTTTTTTTCTATACATCGCATCCTGTTACCATCCGGCAGAAGACACAGAAGACCGATATCCAATTGTATATCATAAACATTGACATGACTAGACCATATTTCTTGAAATCTATTCCTTCAACGAAAGCTTTCGTGACGAAGATGAATGCTTCTAAGAAAATAATAACCGCATACAGTAATAAAAACGGTAAGAAAAAAATTGGATTGCTCTAAAAAATAATATGTTAATATAATAAAAATCCGAACTCATCCAACTTACTGTCGATAGTCCAACTATGAGGAAGAGGTAATACTCTGAAGATAATACCAGACAAATCAATTTACAATCTCTTTCAACTTCTGGAGTAACTAGTGTGATATTTTTCAATCTATCTCTCCAGAGAAACCCCGGAAGAAGAGGTCCACATCTTATAATTCTTATTATGTCAAAAACACTCAAAATCTAAAATGAATACAATCATAATTAGAAGACGCCTAGGTCTTGGCGAACTGTTAAACATACCACACCAAGAACTCCTAAAATAGCTACATAAAACGGTGAGAATCTCAGCGAGGGATGAGCACAAAATGTTTTTATAGTTTTCTGATTCTTCTTCAGGAGTGGTCCAAGTATTGTGTGAAATGGTATTTTCATAATGTTCTTGAGGGATCAAACTAAATCACATTTCGGCCAGGCATTCAATTTGGGATATTTTTATGTTTTAGTGAGGAACTTTGACACTGACAATTTGATGGGAAATTATGAAGTGACATTTCAAAATGAATTAGTGAATATTAATAAATTATCATCATATACCAAATTCAATATGAGTTCCAGCACAATAGTCATAAAGAATCCACCCAATTATCCAGGAAGTGTTCTGAAGACCAATGTTTTAGAGCAAAAATCTCCCACATTATTGATATCTTCTTTGTGGTTATTTTCTTCGATATTCTCAGCAGCAAAAATTGATTTCAGTACGAATGTAACTGGTAAGTCGATCCTTTATTCTAGAAGAAAATTCACCTATTATTGATTCTAAGGAAGTTTTAGAGCGAGTCATGTCAGAAATCCCACTTTAGAAAGAGTATAACATTAGAAAGTGAATTTGCTGTATATGGGCTCCATCTCCGATCATAATGATATTTGGGGTATTTATGTATTTTTTCCTGCTGAACGCAAATCTGAAACTGCAATCAATACTTTGCGCTCTCGAAAAATGTCAGAGTTATGGCTCTTCAAAGGTCAATAAGGGTTATTTTTGTCCCTTTTTTGCAATACAAACTATTTCAATCACATTTCGTCATCATTCAAACCATTATTTCATTCTGATGTACCCTTCTCATATATTTTGAATCGTCGAAAAATGTTATTTGTGCGAAAACTGTCTTCTTTCATATTGTTGAATTTATAACCTTCCCCATCTGGAGAACACACGAGTATCATTTGATTTTGGAAGTTAAATTAGACTATAATAAATAGGCTCATCTTCTGCTTAACATAATATTTATATATATATATATATATATATATATATATATATATACGATTTCTCATCCTTACGGCCCATCATGATGGGCCATCGTGTGGAGGGTCTAGAATGGCCTAACTGTCGGTTTTTCGTTTTCGTCCGCACATCAAAGGATAGTGGGCCAGTGATAGCGTTAAACTCGTTCAATATTGAAACGACCACTTTGGCCTTCCCCTACCTAACAACCAATTATTCTCGAAGATGCCCGAACTGTGGCTATTGATAGAAATTCCATGGGCGTCCCAAATTATTTGGTATAGGCGATACACGAGACGTAGTATTTGGCGGACGAGTTTTGTTATTTTGGTCCGATTCGATTCAAAATTGGTATGTGGGGGTTTTCGGGGTCGGAGATTATGAATTTTTTGTTCTAAATTCATGAATTCAAGATGGCGGACGAGTTTTGTGATTATGGTCCGATTCGAATCAAAATTGGTATATGAGGGTTTTTGGGGTCGAAGATCACGTTTTTTTTTTTGTTAAAATCCATAAATTCAAGATGGCGGAGTTTTGCGATTATGGACCGTGGAGGTTTTTGGGGTCGGAAATTATGATTTTTTTTTTATTTAAAAATTCAATACACAATTATATAAATAGACAGATCGACTGGGACGGTACCGGAAACGTGACCGGAACGAAACAGACAGACAGATACTTTCTTTGTGTGGCATTGCAATGTATGCCGGATCCCGCTAGTTTTTTCATAAAAACTCCAAACGGTAACTTCAAGATGGGGACAAGTTTTGAGATTTATAGATTGTTTTATTAAAAAAATACGAATATACAAGAGGGCTAACTAGTTTTTTATCATGAATGACTAGAATGTTCCTCTGCCCTATGTAAAAATATGGTGATATACTTTTACTGCAAACCATAAAAAATCTACACATTGAAATTTTCTGCTCGGTTCTGCCAATAACAATTTAAAATCTCGACCATGATTGTTCAACATTGAATTAGTGATAAAGAAATATCTGAATAAATAATTAAAACATTTCCACTTGTTTCCCAGATTTGGAAATTAAAAGGCACAAACCCCATTCCTCCTCCTCCATGAACTATTACTAGGGTGAAGTGGGGTAAGTGTAATCAGGAAAATGATAGTTACACTTTAAATTATAATATCAAGATATCCAAAAGATTTTTTATAGTAGTACTACCCATCGAATTGTTAAATAAGTGAGGGAATTTATTTTGTTCTACTAGGCATATAGTATTTTTTATAAACAAAAATATTAAGTTATGTTCGCTGATTACATTCACCCCAGCATTCGGGGCAAATGTAACCATGGTTTGTAATTCCCATATGCATCGTATTCTAGAGTATTTGGGGCAAGTGTAATAAAGTATGAATAATGCAGTTTCACAAAAAAAATAGCCTAATAGCTCAATTCATAAGGACGTTATACACTTTTTTGTGTAATGAATACAATTCACATGTTTGTCTTAGAAACGTTTATTGAAATATGTGACCATAACAAACAGTACAATGTAGTTTTTTCCTTTTATTTTACATTATATGTATTGAAGGATACTGGAAAAATTAATTCTCCACTTCATCCTAAATTTGGTACTGGTAAAACTAACTCGATGTCTGATGCAGAAACTGAGTGATGGTCAATTTGTTCAGGCCAAAGAAAAATTGATTGTTGCGAGTTTTGGTCGGATTTTTTCAGAAACATAATCAAAGGTTGTGATTCTTCATCAAAGACTATTATTCGACCAACATAAAAAAAAATGTTTTTCTGACATCAGGTTGTTTCAAGTCAATGAGTAACAATTCGTCTTGTTTCCGGCCTTCCTCTTCTTCATCTAACCTTTGTGAATAAGTTGCAAAATCTTCCTATCCCTATCAGAATTTGGGCTCCAACAGCTTCATCAGAATAACTTGCTAGAAAAATATTTTTGGGCTTCTTTTTTCTTTTTTCAAACTTTTCCTTTTTGCTAGATCTTTTGCTTTCTTTGATACAATGTTTGCTTTTATTTCTTCTTCTTGATTTCGTCCTGCCTTTTTTGTCTATATCTTCCTGTGCTTTTCTCTTTCTCATGAGGTCGGGGGGATTCTCCTACAAATCTTCAAATGACACATTCTTTTTACTTGGTCCTGCGATTGGCTCTGGTTCTGGAAGTGGTTGCTGCTCCAAAGTGGTTCTTCTGCCTCTTGCTGTTTGCTTGTGCTTGGCTCATCACAATTTTCTTGTGAGGCAGATTGTGCAATTTTTAAATGTCATTTGAATGAAGTGAAGGGAAAAACAATAAATTCTAGCTGGGGTAAATGTAATCACTGATTATATTTACCCCAGTCTCCGTGATTACACTTACCCCATATATATTTTTTGGTGGGGTAAACGTAATCACTACTATTTTTCTTTTTGTTGGCATCCAAATCAAAATATGACAGCAGAATCCGATTCCTTGTTGGAAATAATCTAAGGAAGCAAAATACCACAATCTTATTGAATTATTTGTATTAAAAATATGAAATAAAAAAATACAATCGACACTCGCACAACAAGTGAAAATACAGGGTGATCTATAAATAACTAACATTTTGACCTAGGACATTGAAAATGATTAAAAACATAATATAAAGGCAAAAAATGGGTTATACTTTCAAATTTTAGATATAAAAAATTTAAAAACGATAATAAAAAAATTAGGGAATGCCTGATTACACTTGCCCCATGATTACGCTTACCCCACTTCACCCTAATTGTTTTCCTTTACTATACGGTTTTTTTTAATTTAAATTAGGATTTTTTTTATCAACCCACGTCTTAGAATGTATATGAGAACTGTGCAAATACGTCTCACCAGTGAAATTATGTTTTTTCCTTGTTCAAGATACATTTTCAATTTTCTTAAAAATTCCACCCTTAGTAATCTAACTTCATGACTTTCTTCCTACCCTTTTTCCCGCAGACGGCAAAGAAGGAATATACTACCTAAATTCACAGCTGATTGTTCCCTTTTATTTTTTTTTAAACAATATTCTGTTATACTCATTGCTGCCTTGGCACGTTCTTTGTAATGTTGTTAAGATATTTGTATTCCATTTTTGGCCATTTTTCATGAATTTGATAACATTTGCCATAATTTATTTCTCCGCTACTGAATAGTACTTACCACTGGGCAGTTTGGCAAGGTAACAAGTAAACTATTGCAAAGTGGAATAAATAACTGCACTACCTATTAATTAATCAAACAAACCTAACCTTTCAAACGCTGCATGTCAAGACACTGGTGAAGTTTCGCCGTAGCATAAGCTGCCATAGCAAATCCTGTCCACTCGTGTTTTCTCCCTCTCCACTTACCAAACGGTCGTTTCAATATTGGACGAGCTATACACGTCTACACGTGGCCCATAAACTCAGTAGGTATGTGCTAAATAGATATATTGCCACAGCGGCAACACCGACCTAACCTTAATCTAGACCGCTAGAGGTCATATCCCCATCACTCGAAAAATTCATCCAAATAGAATTTACGTGAACGTGTCTGTGAAGAAGAAAAAAAGCCGTTTTTGCGCAAATATAAAATACAAGATACTTTTTGTAATGTAGAAGTAGCTCTGAGAATGTTTCTATCCCTGATGATTAGTATTGCCAGTGGTGAAAGGTCATTCCCAACTTTGAAAAGAGTAAAAAATTACCTTAGGAATTCGATGGTAGAGGATACTTTGAATAGCCCATCGATTTTGAATATCAACAGTGACTTGTTATTTATTAAAGCTGAATTTTGATGATGCCATCGTATCAAAAAAATCAAGAAAAGTATTTATATTTTTTTTTTTTTGTAAAATTGTTTTTACCCGCTTTCTTAGTTGTTTGACCAACCCTCAGAAGTTAATGAAAACTTGTACGAGTTAAGATCACGGGGACCTTACCTTTTATAGTGGGATCCGAAACCACTCTTGGGACCTGGAAAAAAATTTTCACCAGCTGCGGGAATCGAACCCGCGCCAGGTGGAAACAGTTGACACAAGATCGACGCTGGTGCCACTGAGCCACAGGCCCCGTAAAAAAACATATTTGTTGTTAGGTATAAAAAAACATATTTGTTGTTAGGTTTAAGTTGGTGAAGTAAATAAAATGTGTGTCTTTATATGCAATGATTTTATGTTATATATGTTAGGAAAAAAACAATAAATAGGTACTTTGAAACTGACAATTAATACTAATTAGCGGCGGCATCGTAAGAATTGGCCCCCGGCGTAAGTGAGTATAAATCCGGCACTGTAAAGGTGCTATTTATTTTGATTTGTTATTGCCGATCTTTGGAATAACGGAAGAATGCATGTCAAAGGCCTTTGCCAAGTCTAAAAATACTGCAATACATTTTATAACAGTGTCTAAATTTTGTGTAGTTTCTTTGACAACTGCATACATAGCATCAGATGTTGTTTTTTCTGTATGGATTCCAAATTGGTATTAATATTTATGTTTTGTGGTGAAGACTGAGAAAAAAAAAATTGTAATACATTTCTAATTACGTCGGAAGTTATTCCCCTAGTAGGTACCCTCTCCAAATGTTTTTTTTTTTTTTTATGTTCTGGTTCCCACGAAAAGGGATATCCTGTAATGTTCAGTGAACATCGTGGGAACCAAGGGAAAGAAGGTAGGAGTTGGTGTTCTTCTTAAATTTCTGGAGGTTGTATGCCTCGGGGAACACCTCCCTAGGCAATGAGTTCCAAAGCCTCGCTGTTCGTTGGATGAACGAGTCTTTGGAAAGTGATGTTCTGCAGGTCTCCAAAGTGACCACGAAGGGGTGTGATGACTGAACTTGACGGGTTAGTCTCGAAGAGACTGCCAAAGCAGGAACGATTGTTGATATTTCAGAAGAGCATCGCCCATGAAAATATCTATAAAATAGAGACAAATCGCCAACGTTTCTACGGTGTTCCAGACAAGTGAGCGAGTTTGTAAGCGAGCCATCACCGACGAGACGAATTGCCCTTTTTTGGACAGAATCCAATAGCCTCAGGATATGTTTAGGTGCCGCGCTCCAAATATGGGAACAGTATTCCAGGACAGGTCGGATCTGTGCCTTATAGATCATAAGCAGCTGGGTGGGGGTGAAATAGCTCTTGGCACGAAACAAAAAAACAAGTTTTTGGGATGCACTTTTAGCAATGGACCTCACGTGATTTTCCCAGGAAAGGTTATTGCTGATAGTAATACCAAGCATCGATATGGATGACTTCAGTGGTATGGTTACTCCTGACAAAGTTATGTTAGGCACAGTGAGATCGACTTTTCTAGAGAAAAGACATGCTTGTGTTTTGTTTGCATTGAATTCTACCAAGTTATTAGATCCCCACTCGAGAATTGTTGCTAAGTCCATATTTATATTATTAACATTTCTTCCTCGTTCATTTCTGGTTTCACGGGCTGATATAGGGGCCCTGGAGAAAGCGGTATGGAGGGTACTATCATCAGCAAAGCTGTGTACTGGACATGAAGTTGCTTTCAACAGGTCGTTGATGTGAAGTAGAAATAGTGTTGGTGCGAGAATAGATCCTTGCGGAACACCAGCATTTATGAGTAGAGTGTCAGATGAAACTCCATCGACCACTACATGGAGAGACCTGTTTGAGAGAAAACTAGCAAGCAGAGAACACAGCTGAGGGGGCAAGCCATAAGACGGAAGCTTGGCGAGGAGTCCCTGGTGCCAAACTCGATCGAACGCCTTGGAGATATCTAATGCCACAGCTAAAGTTTCTCCATACTTTTCAATAGATAGCTGCCATATATGTGAGACGTAAGCGAGCAGGTCACCAGTTGATCTCTGATGGCGGAAGCCATATTGCCTATCGTTGACAATTCCTGAGTCTTCCAGATATTTCATGAGCTTGATGTTGATGGCTTTTTCCATGACCTTTGAAATAATAGATAGCAGTGCGATAGGTCTGTAGTTGCTAGGTAGGGCCTTTTTGCCTTTTTTAGGGACTGGCTGTACTCTTGCAATTTTCCAGTTGGACGGAAATACCCCCAAATTGTAAGAGTGGTTGAACAACTTGCAAAGAACAGGTGTTAGTTCGGGGGCACATTTCTTGAGAACAATCGGCGGGATTCCGTCAGATCCACAGGCTTTGTTGGTGTTGAGACCCAGCAAAATCTTTCTGATAGTACGTTGGCGAAAGGTGATCTCGGGCATGTGACTGTCAATAGGTGTAATGTTCGGGGGTTGTTTTCCCGATGAATCCAGAGTGGAATTTCCAGCAAATAGGTGCGCAAAGATATTGGCTTTTTCCTGGGCAGTCGTTGCTAGTGTTCCATCTTCTTTGGTTAGAGGAGGAAATGAGCTGGAAGTGAAGTTTCTTCCCACAGGCGAAATACCAAAATGAACGGGATCCGTAAGGACATTCAGCAAGTTTTGATCTTATTTTGGCATTGTGGGCATCTTTTGAGCATTCTATTGTCTCTTTGCATATGCCTCTAGCCTCGACATATGCTGCTCTGGTCTCAGGGCCCGGATTTTTTAGCCATCGATGGTATGCTGCCTGTTTGGAAGCCACAGCTCTAGAGCAGTTTCTGTTAAACCAGGTCTTATCGGATGATGTTCTTCTTTCGGTATTCGGTATGTAGGTTTGCATCCCCAACATGATGATTTCAGAAATTGTCTCAGCACATCGTGTTGGATCTACTGAAGAGAAACAAACTCTCTTCCATGGAAACGCTGAGAAAAACATACGAAGACCTTCCCAGTGGTATTGTGCAGGGTGGTATTGTGCAGCTCGATGGTAAATGGAAAGAGCATGTTGTGGAGATGAGGGTGTGATCAGAGTTTCCAAGTGGGGCTCAAACTTCTATTCTATACGGGTCAGGATTGGTGGTGAGGAAAAGATCTAGTGTATTGGCAGACTGGTTGTTGACATCAGGGATGTGGGTTGGTAGCTCGACCAGTTGTTCTAGACCATGAGTGATGGCGAAGGCCTCGGCTTGACGACCCGCATCATCTGTTTTGTTAGAGAATTTGAGCCAGGCAGCGTTATGTACATTAAAGTCTCCCATGATTATGGTTTCAGCTGTTGGATGGTTCTCCTGAATGTAGTCCAGTTTGAGTGATAAAAACTCAAAGAGGTCGTTATATGAAGGTTCATTAGGTGATAGGTAAAGGCAGCAGAGGAACTTAGTCAGTTTGGTATCAGATAGCTTGAACCACATCACATCAAAGTCTTTCGGTTCCAAACTCTCTTCACGCTGGCATGAAAGGTTAGCCTTAGCGTAAAGGCAGACTCCACCTTTGAACCTGAATCGAGAATGGAGTTCGTAACCAGGACAAAGCATATGGACCTTGTTGGTGGACGAGTTTACTTGTGTTTCTGTTAGAGCCAGAATATCCGGTTTTTCGTCTATAGGTGATGGTGGACGTCATTGATGTTCTTGTTGAGTCCGCGGATGTTGCAAAAATTAATCTTTAATGTTGAGTCCCCTCGAGTACCTCTCGCCCGGAAATCCGAATGTTTTGTGTTTTAAGTAGCCCCATATAGAAAAAAATCAAGAGCTTAGATACGGAGACCTAGTTGGCCAGAAAAGAACCGAATATCTTCGATTGATTAAACATTAAAAATATTTAGGTATTGTCTCAAATTCCTAGTATTATCGTAGGATATAAATTTAAACATAGATATAATTCTCAGATAAATGTTATCATTGCATTTTGCTCTAAAATAATAATTAAGGCCACTTCTCTCTGGTAGATTCCTCTCAAAACCCCTAGGCATGCAAAGCCTCAACAATTGTTCAAGTGGAAGTCCATGCTATAGGAATTTGCGCCCAAGAATGCCTTGCAAGAGGCTCCAGGGGAGGTCAAAAATCTATATCCTATCAGATAGCCAAGCAGCACTAAAAGCTCTAAAGTCACACACTTGTGAGTTTAGACTGACTTGGGACTGGAAACTCTCCTCCCTAAGACAACTGGCTACGAACAGGTCACAAGGGAATCAAAGGCAATGAGGAAGCAGGCAGCCTTGCCAAGGAAGGAGCAAACACTTAATTTCCTGGCCCAGAACCTTTCTGTGGTATTTCCAAAGCCTATATTAAGGAAGAGTTTTGGGGCTGGGAAGCTGACCAAATCAAAACGACTCCAACAAGGTTACAAGTCAAAGACAAGCGAAAAAGCTTCTGAGCCCATCGAGTTGGACAAGAAAGACTTGAAACTGGTACGGGACTGCTCACCGGATATTTATAAAAAGAAATATACATCGGACAGTGAACTATGCCATTACTGCAGAACACCTGAATACTGGTTAGATATAGGTGTGAAGTGAGTAAGAGTGATGAAGGGGTTACTTGTGCAATTTTTTTATTTGACCTGCTTTGCGACTGCGAAGCTCTGTTCTGCAAAAGGATTTAGTTCCTCGAAAGGGTTTCATTAATGCCCTCAGATATTAGTAACTTAGTGCGGTACGCTTTATTTTATTTTTGGAATTCCCAGGAAACTGATACACTTCGCAAGGAGTCTCGGTTTCGAATAGATGAAGGGTAATGTTCAAAAGACTTTATAGATCGAAGTACGGAGAGGCTGAAGAGCCAATCTACAATCTCTTCTCTCTTGGCTCGATTATTAATTTTTGTATTTTCTGACCACTCTCTATATGGTATTTCAATAGTCCAATATTATTTTTCTGGAAGCAGAACTTTTTATAAAGAATATTTTTTTCTTTAAATTAATAATAAAAAGTAAATTTCCCATATGCATAAAACTCAAGTGGACACACTGAACCATAAAACTCAAATTGATAAGTATTTTTTTATGGTAGTCAGGAGGTAATCATTGGAAATGGCGGTCGGGTGCCATCTTGAATGGGATTATGTGGCATGCAATACTTCATTTGGAATGACTCCAACATGATCAAAATATTCCTTGAGTAGTAAGAATAATTCAAAATGTGCAATACTCAAATGGTATAATACAAATACTATAGGGATATATGTTGCAACTGATTTAAGGTATGGAAATTGTTATTGGGTTAAAATTCATAAATAAGTAGGATTATTTTAATCGTGGTGGAGTCATTGAAAAGGATTTGGAGCGAGTTTTAGAATGAGATATTACTTGTCATATGACACAATTTAAAATTAACTTGAATACCCAAAAGTTTATCAATTATTATATGGTTGACAAAATATATGGGGGTGGGGACTTTAGCTCTCACTGTATCTAGAACAAAAAATATCTAAATACATGGCTACGTACTCTGCATTGGTACATGATAGTCATTGTCAAAGTCTTGCACTTGGAGGTTTTATTATTGCTTGAATAAAACCATCAAAATTGTGGAACAATTCGAATGTTGTTTTTTACAATCCAGTGTGACATCAATTTCATCAAATAAAACCAATTTCTTCAACTTTAAAACTTTTTCCTACCTATTTCATATTAATGATTTTGTTTTCAGGGGTTTCGGTAGCCTTCAATGTGCAAGATGCAGTCCTGATATCTTTTTCTGCATGGGTATTACATAGAGGTTTGAGCAGTGTAAGATATAAGTTAATTCATGCATTTGATGTTTTTCAAATTATAAATATTACAGAGAAACATCGCTCTCATTTTTCCCTGGATAATGGTTACACTTTATGGGCTATATTACAACCACTATAGGAGTTTATCCCGAATGATGACGATCTTGAAACACGTTAGACATGCTACTGCATTACCATGGATTGCTCTTTCCACCACAGCTATTGGACTAGGTGAGGTTTTATTGAAAATATAAATGAGAAACTAAATAAAACGGAGTGAAAATCATATTATTGTTAATAAAAATGCATCTATTCTTTAAACTATTTTGATTTATTCTATTGGTCCAATTTTTTTGGTAGATATTATATTAGGTACCTACTTAATAAAATCGTTATGTAGGTCCATTGCTGTATCTTCAATAATTAATATAAGTCAAGAAAAATCGAAAAATAAAAAGGAAACCATGAAGTTTGATAAACCAATGATCAACAATAGTTACAAACTTGTTCTTGGGCTCATTCAAAAAATAAATGTATGCTCTATAAAATTGTATCTCTTATAGTTCAAAAGATATAGCCGTTAATAACTAAACACATCAAATGGCCAAAAGTACTAAAATGAAAAAAACTTTAAAAAATAAAAAAAACAAATTAAATATGAATATTTTTTTTATCTTGATCGCAAATCATTAATTTTAGGACAAAAACTTTTTCTTATTATTTTGTTTAAACAATAAAAAGATTAAAAACAAGTGTTTAACAAAACAAAATTCTCAATTTTTTAATTATATCATTTTATAACTTATTTTCTAACAAATAAAATGGAAAAAAAATAAAAAAAGTAATCATCTCATTTGTCTCGAAAACAACAGCACCAATAATTCAAATATAGCTTTTTCATATCTTAAAATAGTGATAACAATAAATTTTATTAAAAAAAAATCGTTCCTTTTTTTAATTCTGTTGTTGCTTACATAATTCATAATTAATAGATTATAACAATTAAAAAAACCTCAAGTTGCTAATCTCATTAAGTAAGTATAGTTGTCAAAAGATCTCCACAAAGCGAAATAATTTTAGGAGCTTTTGTTTAACAATTATCCGACTTGGAATGTAAACGAGAACTCTAAAAAAATTAGTGAATCAACAATAGGCTGTGATCTAACAAATCTGTGAAAAAATGTATGAAAATCGTAGCCAATCAGAACTAACCACTCTCATTCTAAAGCAACTTAATGAGGTGGATCCCCATATGTTCTTACTTTATATTCATAAACTCAATATTTCTTAAAAGTTCACATTATTTCCTGATGACACTACCATATTCTAACACGCCAAAGATGAATAAAATCCAATAAATTGAATTGACAAAATCCTGGTTATGTAAAAAAAACTATTAGGGCTCTTTTAAAGAGTAAAAACGAGGATTATTGTAAGGAACTATTCAAAAATCGCAGGATTTTCAGTTATAATACATGCAACAACTGAAATTACCATTACCTCTACCCACTGATAACTTTGTCAAATACTCTATTATATATTATGGACTGCAAATGCTTAGCACTACATTCAAAAGAAATAAAGTCAGGTAAGTTGTTTTGAAAAAGGTGTAAGAATTGTTATATGATCATCCCTTCTACAATATGGATGAATTTTACAGTCACATTCAGGATTTTCATTTTTCGTTAGTGATTCTATTTTGTTCATCTACATCTTTAAAAAGAAAAGAAACCCTCGCTAATGTTGGTAAGTTCGAGCTTTCTCCATCGTTAGCCTTCAGGAATACCAAAACATTGTTTTTAGCCTTTTAATATCAATTTTCTGCTGAAGATGGGTCCCCGAAATGCATTCAGTTCCTTAAAATACGTTGTTTTATTTGTGGATTAGGCTTCGAGGAACCCCCCCCCTTCAAATTCATCTTATTTGCCAAGATTAATTCTGTTTGTATACGTACCATTTTTTTCTTCATCTTAAACTCCAATGATTTAAAGCGTTGAAGCAGGATAGTTCGGAATCATGAGGAAAAAAACCAAATTCTATATTGTCGAATTTTCGAAACTTTATCGTTTCATCTTCAGGACTCTGTAGTATAAAAAAACAAGACATTTAGAATAAAGTTCATGAACAATGTATATATAAAACAAAATTAAAAAGATTGCTCGAAATGTCCATTGATCATAGGAGAAAAGCTCCGAAGAAAGGGAAAAACAGATACACCAAAACAGTGTTATTTACATTTAGGTTGGTTTTCCTTGTTCACAAAAACAGAAAAGAATAAAATCGACATAATACATAAATACATATACAGGTTTATTCTTTTCACTGCGGGAACCGGATATCTACGTAAAATAATTTCGTGATCGTACAACGGGAACTGGATAAATACGCGGGACCTTTTTGTGTGTTAACTGCGGGTACCGGTCGAATACGCAATTTTTAATGTATTTTGTGTTGCATATAGATGGTAGTTTGTTTCTCGCCGAGACGTTTACAAAATGTTTCAAAACTCAGCATTTTGTTTATCAGGTACGAACTCCGAGGCATTGTTTCCCGAGCAACAGTAACGTTTCGATGTGACCTGAGCCTTCAAGTATCTTGTTTTTCGGGGTCAGTGTATCTTGAACTTATTCTTTTTGTTATTCCATATTTATATATAATAAAAATAACCTAGCATCGAAAAACATGGCTCGCGATAATAAATATTTAAACGAACAGAAACTTCAGGAACTTTCAATGAAAAGTATCAGTGATGATGAATTGGAGCTAAGTGAATCTATTAAATTTTTATATTCTTGAGTGTATATTCCCTTCGGAAAGAGTAAATTCCAAGTATTTTGTTGTAGTGAATTTGGCTTATTAACCGACGAAACCAAAAAGGAGGAGGTTCTCTATTCGACCCGTATATTTTATTTTTTTCCATCATATTTTTTTATGTATGATCACGTATAACTTTTTACTGAGGCGTCCGATTCCGATTATTCTTTTTTCAGTGGATAGGGTGTACTTCGAATTTGGTCCCATTTGAATTTAAAAGATGAAATCCACCCCTAAGGGTAGCGAAAAGAAGGATATTGATCACTCACCCTCTGAATTCTGGTCCGTTAACCGATTCTATCAGGCATAACTTTGTACTGGGTTCTTCGATATGGATGATTATTTTTTTAATAGATAGGGTATACCTTATATTTGGATTTCGAAAGGAATTAGCCACCCTTACGGGTAGAAAAATAGGGGATAATTGATTTTTCACTAGTGAACATTGGCACACACATACGTAGTTGACAATGACAGATCGCTACTGACATTATTCTTGTTTCACATCCGTCAAAATCAGTATATTTTATGAGAGGATGGAATGATATACAAAGTAATGAAATAAACTAACCAGAACAACGAAAATAATTTATATTACAACAAATAGTGAAAGTAGATAATCATATTATTTAACTGGTAATAGTTGAAGTAAGGTGGGTAAGTAAGTATTTTGGAAGTAATCAAAAAACAAGTAGGTAGTAATTGGTAGATTTTAGCCACAAAAAATTGAAAAATAAACTTTTTAACAAAAAATTAAACCGACGAAATACGGAACTGAAAAGTAAAAAATAAAAACTTTTTAACAATAAAATTAAACCGACGAAAAAATCAACTGAAAAGCAAAAAATAAAATAAACCTTCTTAGTCTAAATGATATTGAGCTCTAAACTAATGTAAGTAACTGATTTTGAGTCGGCGCCAAACAAACTAGCAATTGAATTAGGTGAAGCGTAAAATGATGGCAGCGAGATGCACGGCTGCGTTTTGATGACTTCTTTCATAGATAATGATCTTCGATAATTGTTTGTTTGGCGCCGACTCAAAATCAGTTACTTACATTAGTTTAGGAGCTCAATTATCATTTAGACTAAGGTTTATTTTATTTTTTGCTTTTCAGTTGATTTTTTTGTCAGTTTAATTTTTTGTTAAAAAGTTTTTATTTTTATCTTACTTATATATTTGTTATCAAATTGAAATATATTTGTTATATATTCTTGAGTGCATATTTCCCTTGGAAATTGCGAAAGTTAATTCTAAGAAATTTTTATTGATCGTAACTTCCATTTATTGACAAGACAAAAGGTTTTTTCGGTACCAAAAAATGTTGTGGAATTTACTGTTTCCTTATTTTTAAATCGAGTATAGTTAGTAATTTTCCACTTATTCATTGCGAAAATAACAGCCAGCCAAGATTATAGTCGCCCCTATATAATTGTAAGTATGGCTCTGGATAAATATATCGTTTCACCTAACTGCGGGAACCGTGTTGATCAGCCCCAGCTCACAACAGCCTTATTGAAGACAAAGTTGCATAAAAAGCTATCCGCAGTGAAAAGCGTAATGATTACGATCACCATACATACAAAGATGAACAAACTGAACTGTTGGCAATGGCCACTCATGTTTGATGTCTACCCAACTTTATTATTTCCCCTTTAAACAAACTGAGGAAAGAACAGGAATAGAAAGTGAAAATAAACCACCTGTTCCTGATTTCGATTTACAATTTATATTTGATCTTCCCTATCAGGTTGAAATATGAAGTCGATGTCCGATCTTTTATTCACACATTTTTCTTCATGTTTCGTTATTGCTATAATTTCGTTGAGCAGTCTTTTTTTCAAAATTGTTTTTTGACCTACGATGGTGACTGATTCGAAATAAAAAGAATGGAGGGATGATTTAGATTAGAGTGTTCTGCGAGACTCGTAGGATATTTTTTTTGAAAAAATATTGGATGTCTCGATAATTTATTCATTTTATTTTGCAAAACATAATATAGAAAATTATAATAAGAGAAATATAACCTATTTTATTGATAATCCCATAATTGTTTTGATAAAATAATTCATATACTTGTTCAAAAATATATGTTATTTATTATGTATTACTGTATCCCTAATATAAATAATTGTATCCCTAATATAAATAATTGTATTATTTTTTGGGATGAATAAAGTTATTATTATTATTATTGCAGTATCTTTTGTGTTCGGTAATCCAGCTTTTCAAGTATCTTCCTGTCGGTCCTATGTATGCTTTTTCAAAATTAGCACATGGTATTTTGTATATAATATTGGATTTTTTGTTTTAAATCTTGCGAAAATATGATTTTTTACAGTGTTTTCACATTTTTTACTGATTTTTAAGTTTTTTTCTTCTAAGATGTTGAATAGCTGAGGTGTAAAACCTTCCACATAGGGAAGCTTTGCATATTTAATGTCTGTTGGTGGTTTATTTTCCTTTTTATGTGTATTTCCTGATTTTAATAATTTTGTTACCAAAGATTTGGGGTAACCGTTCTTTAGTAACATCGTTTCAATTAATTTGAAGTTTTTGTTTATGAACATTTCATGTGCTAAGAGGGTGGCTCTATGTTTTAGATTGTTGATGGTATTCATTTTTTGTGTCATCGGTCGTGAGGAGTGGAAGTTGATGAATCTTTCTGATTATGTTCTTTTGTGATACCAATCAGTTATAATTTTATTATTTGATTTTATCAGTATAATATCCAAAAAAGCAATCCTGTAATTTTTTTCTACCTACATCGTAAATTTAATTCTGGGATGATAATTATTAAAAATTGTAAATATTTTGTCAATGTTTTTTCTTTGTAAGCTTAAAACAATATCGTCAACTTATCTTTTGAAAAAAAGAATAGGAATATTACATTGACTTAAACATTTGTTCTGTGAGTCTGACGTAACAATATCAGAGCAAATAAGGCATATAGTTCCATTCCAAAACAAAAAATCTGCTTGTAGAAATCATTGAAGTTGAAGTAACTGTTGTTTGTGACAAAGTGGAAAAGTTCAATTGATGCGTTTAATGGATTAGTGTGTGAGGTTTTATTGTGTGCCATTTTTCTTTTATGACACTGATTAGCAAATAGGGATACCAATAGACATAGTAATCAGTCTCATAAAAGAAAAATGGCACACATAGAACCTTACACCACTATTACATTGAACGCATTTATTGAACTTTTCCAATTTGTCAGAAACAACAGTTATTTCAACTTCAATGATTTCTTCTACGAGCAGATTTTTGGCCTTGGAATGGGAAACTGCCTATTCCCTATTGCTCTGATATTGTTATGTCAGACTTACAGAACAGATGTTTAAATCAATGTAATTTTCAAAAGATACGCCGATATTGTTTTCTGCTTACAAAAAAAAATTGACAAGTTCATCACAATTTTCAATAATTATCATCCCAGAATTCAATTTATGATGGAGGTAGAAAAAATAACAGGATTGCCTTTTTGGATATTATGCTGAAAAAATCAAATAATAAAATTATAACTAATTGGTATCACAATCCAACATACTCAGAAAGATTCATCAACTTCCACTCCTCACATCCGACGACACAAAAAATAAAAATCATCAACAATCTAAAACACAGAGCCACAACACTCTTAGCACATCAAATTAATTGGTTCGATCTTACTAAAGAACGGTTAGGTACCCCAAATCTTTGGTAACAAAATTATTAAAATCAAGAAATACACACAAAAAGGAAAATAAACCACCAGCAAATATTGAATATGCAAAGCTTCCGTATGTAGAAGGTTTGACACCTCAACTATGCAACATCTTAGACGGCGAAAAATGCGAAAACAGTCAAAAATCATTTTTTCACAAGATTAAAAACAAAAAATCCATTATTTTTTACACCATGTGCTGATCGTGAAAAAGTATACATAGGACAGACAGGAAGATACTTGAAAACCAGGATGACCGAACACAAAAGAGACTGCAAAAATATACACAATCCATTAAAAAAAATCTACGAGTCTTGCAGAACACTTTTAAGTCATTCCTCCATTCTTTTGATTTCGAATCAATCACCATTATAGGCAACAAACAATTTTGAAAAAAAAGACTCCTTAACGAAATGATAGAAATAACGAAACATGAAGAAAAATGTGTGAATAAAAGATCAAACATCGACAATCTTAACAATTCATATTTCAACCTGATAGGGAAGAGCAAATATAAATTGTAAATCGGAATCAGGAGCAGGTGGTTTATTTTCACTTTTTATTCTTGTTCTTTTGTCAGTTTGTTCAAATGGGAAAACATTTAAAAAAGCTGGGTAAATATGGCAATGGGAAAGGCAACTGCCAAACTTTAGCACCACTATAGCACGTCCTGAATGAGGGTGATCTCGCACCGTGCGGAACACGGAATCATCAAAGTCGAATTTTCTGACCAATCATAACCGAAAGAATATTAAATAGTGTGTTATGATTGGCTCAGAGATTTGACTTGGCATTTCAGGACTTCCCATTCCGCATACCCTGAAAGTACTCTGAATGGTTGAGTTCTTCCATTTGTATGCGAAGTGTAGCACCAAGTTACAGTGAAAGAGACACATATTCTATATCTCTCTCTCTACAATACTGACAACGGATATGTTTACCTTTGTTTACTACTCTACATCAATCAATATTAGTCCTACACTTTTGCAAACGAAAGTGCGTTTTGTTTTCTATCAAATAACAAATAAATAAAGCTTTTTTTATATCTCAAAAAAGGATAGTCTGGTTCTACCTAGCCATAATTAATGTGGTTCAGTGTTGTGCTTATCGGTGTAACGCTCAAGGAACTCATTTCCTTCCAAAAGATGAAGCAAGGCGCAATCTGTGGGAAATATCTTCAATGCGAGATGGCTTCAAGTATATAGCTTACCTTTCGGTCAATTCCTTTTTTTTTCTGTCACCTTGGTCCCTCTACTTCTGAGAATATTCTTCAATTCATCTATTCGCAAATGGCCAATTTCATTTGCTGCAAGACTCATTATCAATACGAAATTGAATAATGTAAATTGTAAACGCAACCCTCGTCTCCTACAGTACTAAACAAACACAGAATTGACATTTGTCAATTGGCACGTCAATTTGACGCGAACAGGACGTAATATGATGGCGCCATCTGGCCCAAGCTTTGCGTTGCATCTCCCATTGCCAACAATTCAGTTTGTACATCTTTGTGTGTATGGTGGTCGTATTTCATGTTAAGCCCCAGTATGAGCAAGAAAAAATCGTACTGTTGTGACAGGGGTTTTTTTTTTCTTAATAGCATTGATTTTGTCAATTAACATGTCAATACCATTGAATTTAAGCAAAAAAACAATTTGGGGAGCTGATTTAAAAAAAATTAATCATTACATGGATGTCACCAGGTCTGGACAAAAAAAAACCGTGTATATAGTGTCTCTTGATTTTCTAAAACTCACAATGCTACAAAAATATTCAGTTGTTATGATGATTGTATTATAATCAGTGATTGTAATTTCTGATAATAAATGATTATTTGCTAAAATACTTAAGGTAGTTCCGCCACGAGACAGTTGAATTAGGAAATTATTTTCGACGGAATCGAAAAATGTCAAAGGATTTTTCGATTTGACACGCAAAAAAAAATGTTTTTGAAGGGGGGCACTTGCCCCCCCAATCGACTAAAAAATTTCTTTGTTATAGAAAGTCGGCGACTCAAAAAATTGATGTCTCCAAAAAGCGCAGCAAAAAAAAAAAATCAGACCCGCCACCCCCCCTCCCCCCTCACTAGAAATCATACGTCATGGGAAAAAATTATCATTTTTCGATAAAACTTCAATGGACTTTTTTGTAGTACTCTTTTTGAACTTTTTTTTTTGGGGGGAAGGGGGGTATCGTTAAAATCGATGGGGTCAACTAGGAGGAGTTTTTTTTTCGTGTTCTGCCCCTCAAATGGTCCCCTGTCCTTCTTTAAAAAGTCCCCTGGCACAATCAGCATTTCCCCTTTAAGCTGTGTGCTTCCCCGTGGACTATTTTGAATAACGAGAGTAGTTTTGATTATATCTGTCAAACTAGATGGTCAATCACTTTGTTTTTTTTTTCACAATATCTGTGATATCCTGCTCTAGCTCCTCACTCGTTTTTCATAAACTTGTTAATTTTAGTACTAACGGTAGAATTAATAATGTGGTGGTTGCCTATGCATGGTCCATATGTTACGTGTTAATTGAGTCAACTTCAATTATATATATCTCGGGTTCGGGATGGTGAAACTTGTTAAAATTTTATAGAGGTGTTGTTCACATGTTAAACAATACGTATGCCAAATTTAAATAATTTCCTAATTCAACTGTCGGTACTACCTTAATGGAATTAAACAGAAATTTGTATGTAACTTTTTTGTATATTGAAATATTCCCAACCCGCAAACAGCAGTACTCTTTCTTGGGACCGGGCGATTTTATTTGCCATAATGTTAACATTGAAACATGTAGTCACAAAGCACCCACCTGGTCTAAAACTAAATGTTGCTGTGTGATTACCCTGATACCTCGCGGTCCCAAGGGCATGTTGAAGTGAGGCATCAGTTAAATACCATGAGGGCTCAACGTGTTTAACCTGTATATGTATTTAGGTATTATGTCGATTTTATTTTTTTCTCTTTTTGTGAACAAGGAAAACCAACCTAAATGTAAGTAACATTGTTTCTGTGAATCTGTTCTTCCCTTTCTTGGGAGCTTTTCTCTGATGATAGATTGTCATTTTAAGCAATCTTTTTAATTTTGTTTTGTATATACATTGTCAAGAACTTTATTTTAAATGTTTTTTTTTATACTTCAGAGTCCTGATGATGAAATAATAAAGTTCTGAAACGTCGACAATAGAGAATTTCGTTTATTCTTCATCATTCCGACCAAACTCCCAGCAATTCAATACTTTACATCATATCAATGATCGCTATTCTACAAAGATATCTAATGATTTACTTAAAAAAAAAACTTTAAAAAAACTAAAAAACACGCTTTTATAAAAAAACAAACTAAAAAAATAGAAAATAAATTTTAATAAATTTGAATTAAGAATAGTGTAAAAAATGTTTATAAATATAAATTAATAATAATGTAAATAAGAAAAAAGTTTATTTTATTTTAAAAAAGCGTGGGGTGCTTAATCTGAATCTTAAAAAGCACCCCACGCTTCTTTTAAATAATTTTTTTTTCTTATTTACATTATTAATTCATATTTATTAATTTTTTTTACACTATTCTTAATTCAAATTTATTAAAATTTATTTTCAATTTTTTTAGTTTGGTTTTCAATAAAAGCGTGTTTTTTAGTTTTTTTAAACTATTATTTATTTATTTTTCAGTTCGGATTTTTATAAAAAGCGTGTTTTTTAGTTTTTAAACTATTATTTATTTTCTACTGTTTAGTTTGGTTTATTTATAAAAGCGGTTTTTTAAATTTTTTTAAACTATTATTTGTTCTAATCTACTATTAATTCCGTGATTACTATTAGTAACTGTAATTATTTTCCAAATCATTAATGTGTACAGCTGTATTAATAGTCAAATCTCGATTTTAATTAAAGTTTTAAGTCAAATACCATTAATTAATTTTAATTAAATATACACAACCATCTAATTTTTCAATTTTCACGAAAGAATCATAATATGGACTCCAAAAACCCCCACATACCAATTTTGAATAGAATCGGACCATAATCACAAAACTCGTCCACCATTTTGGAGCCGCCATCTTGAATTTTTCAATTTTCACGAAAGAATCATAATATTCGACTCCAAAAACCCCCACATACCAATTTTGAATAGAATCGGACCATAATCACAAAACTCGTCCACCATTTTGGAGCCGCCATCTTGAATTTTTCAATTTTGACAAAAGAATCATAATCTCCGACCACGAAAACCCTCAGATACCAATTTTGAAGCGAATCGGACCATAATCACAAAACTTGTCCGCCATATTGGAGCCGCCATTTTGTTTTTTTCACACAAAAATTTCTTAATGCATTGTTACCGGAATTATGTACACCTGCCAAATTTCAAATCATTCGGACGTCTGGATGTGGGTGAAAATTAAGTCCAAAGGAGTCGGTTACAAACAAACATACAAGTGAAGCTAATATAAAGCGTGTAATAAAAATAAAGCATATTTTCTTTGGTTTGATAATTGAGATGAATAGTTTTTTTACTGTAGTGCAATGACGGCAGCAAAATAGGTAAACTAAACTTTGTTATTTTTTTCAGTTTTGAGAGTGATTCTCATCCTCAGAATTTTACAACTATCTGCGAATTTATGGTACAGAAAGAAGCTGGAAAAAGAGCTGTACGAATCAATGTTCTGATCAAAATGTAAAGGTCCAACAAAATACAAGTGTAATAATAAAAAAGTACTTTTATTATGATTTATTATATATATAGCCTTGAAAACCTTGTTCTAAATAAATATTACATGAATGAAATTATTATATATCTGATCAAAACACCATAATAGTTATTTATGTAATAAGGATCATAGACGATCATTATGGTACAAGTCGTGAATGTTATTGGGCGAGGCGTAGCCGAGTCCGATAACATGACGTGTGCCATAATGATTGTTGATGATTCGTATTACATACAAAATTTTATCTGATAGCATTTATATTAATACATTTTCGAAAAATTAAAAACTGCATTTTTGACATGTCACAATGACAACTATTTTTAAAGGAGTAAGTATATGTGTAGTTTCAAATATTAGTAGGTTAGTGAGCTGTGCTTTGCCATTTCCTTGACAACGTCAAGTTGTAACGGCAATATTTATTAACCGACGAAACCAAAAAGGAGGAGGTTCTCTAGTCGACGCGTATATTTTTAATTCTTTCTTCAGTGGATAGGGTGTACTTCGAAGTTGGTCCCATTTGAATTTAAAAGATGAAATCCACCCCTAAGGGTAGCAAAATTAAGGATATTGATCACTCACCCTCTGAATTCTGGTCCTCAGTAAAAAGTTATGCGTGATCATACATAAAAAAAATATACGCGTCGACTAGAGAACCTCCTCCTTTTTGGTTTCGTCGGTTAATTTATCTGCTGTCAAACACAATTGTCACGTAGAATTGAATATAATTTAAATAATAATGAGTGATTCTGAAACTGGTAGTTTACCTTCTGATTTGGAAGAAATGACGCGATATCGTGGACTTCCTTTTGCCGAAAAATCACGGAGTGTATATGAAATAGCGTTTAATCGGTACGAAGAATGGTGTTCTACTAAGAAAATCAAGAATATCACTCATGAAAAAGTATTGTTGGCTTACTTTGAATGCTTATCTAAGCAAAGAAAACCATCTTCTCTCTGGTTGTATTATGTTTTTCATATAGAATTTCATTATGGTACTTAGTACCATAATGAATTTATTATGGGTCTAAGTACCATAATGAGCTGCCTTATGTCATCGAAATTGAGTGACATAACGTTGTCATTATGACATGCCATCAGATAAAATATTTAAAATCTAGAGACTTAAATGTGGAATTGGTAAAATTACTGCGATTTTTTAGCAGGCCTATCTCCCACATTTTCCTTTTCATCAGTTATTTCATCAGCTTTTCGCTTTCTTTTAACAAGATGTGAAATATTGGTTGCAGGTTTCGAAGAACTTGCTGCAGAAGTGGACACCTCCCCAAGTGGTTTTGCCTCTGTTACTGCAGATACAAGTTTTTTCAGAGCCTAAAAATTTAAATCCGTATAGTCTGATAAATCTACAACTTGAGAGTGAAAACTCCAAAAAAAGTTGACTTACAGTTCAGATGCCGTATTCTCTTTAATGAATCACACCTGGTCTCACTTTGCTTTGTAGAATTGTGGAAAAGGGTACAATGACACCTCCTTGGTAATGGAATATGTAACGCACAATTTTGTAACTGGTGGTGACTTATTCATGAGCTCATGGGATGTGTTACAGAATATCAATGCCAAATGAAAAAAAATCCTGACTGAATATACACACATGAACGTTTAGAAAAAGTTCATATTATTTCCCGGAAAATATCCATTCATGATAGTGTTGGATATTTATGCCAAAAAAACTTTCATCATTGATAACATCTGGACTGTGAATCATCTTTTTCAAGTGTTTAAGGTTTCAATATTTTCCTAGCAGAGAAACTTTGAATCGAGCACATTTGAGGGTGTTCACGAAAAAAAAAATCTTTGTGAGATGCAAAATTTTATTGAAAAATCAGTAACTATAAATACAAAAGTATAAAAATAAAGCCAAAATGTAGAAAAAGTCAGTCTCAACCAATAATATCACAATAATCCAACATCAGATAGTTACATTCTCCATTGCTGCCAAAATATTAGGCTTTCTTTTCACTTCTAACTTATTGATAGTAGTTTCATCAACAGAATCAAATTTTGGTTTGCTGACAAAGTTTTTAATGGTGGTTCTTATATCACACTGACATACCTCATCCTTGTAAGACTTCATTTCCGCAACTTTCTCTTCAATATCAGGAATGAGATTTTTTATTTCTTTTATTTCATCTTCTACGCCATCTTTTTTATCTTCAACCTTCTTCAAATTTTCCATCCTGTTTTGCAGATACTCCAAAGAGCTTGTGAAACTTTGTACAGCTTCTTTTATTTGCGAATTCGTAGCATATGCCACCCCTAGTTTATAATAAGTTTCAGCTACAGTACGGCTGTCTTTTTCGAAAAGTTCTGTTTGGATCTCCAAACCTTGTTTTATATCATTGATGGCTGCTTCGAAGTTTTCACTTTCCAATGAAATTTCTCCCAAAACAGTGAGTGTTTCCCCTAAGTTTTTCTTGCCATCATTACCAAGCTTCTCGAAAATTTTCTTAGCTAGTTCTAGAACTTCCCAAGCTACCTGCAGATCTGTGGGTTCATCATCATTTTCAGTCTTCTCTTCAGAATCATCAGGAGGTGCAGATGAACCTGAAGAAAAAATTAGAATTAAACCAAGACAAACAACTATCTAGAAAGCAGAAAATGTGTGCTTGCTACAAGAAATGTGTGCTTGCTACAAGATATTAATATCCAGTTATTGAAGAGAGATCTGATGATAATCTCAAAATTTTCTATTAACTAATTTTATTTTATAATAAATGAAAAACACAGGGACTTATCAAACTTCCCTCTTTAGGATTATGGGAGAGGAGTAAACATAAATATATTTCCAAAAATATTTTAACACGTTCGCAGACACTCGATTTTAGTGGTAGAGGTTGGTATCGGCACCGTCGGTTATGCCGCGACTTCATTCTTTAGGATGATACTGTTGTGATTTGCCATCTTATGCTTTATGCTCCCTAGACGACACTGTCGTAATTTCCAGTCTAATTTGCGTGTAAAATAGGAAAGGGTGTCCTACTAGAAGCATATATCTCGCAGATCAGACAAATACAACTCTTGGTTTAGTGGTGCGATGTATTTTCGTGAATTTGTTTCCGTGTTCACATAAGGCTCATTCAAGTGACTGTCAGCAGTCAAGGGTTGCGGTTGCCTCTATTCTTGAAGTGTAATACAAAGTAAAAAATGAAAAGAGAAACTGAAGAACAATTGTTGAAGTGACTTGATGCCAGTAGTGATGAGGAATATTTGAACAATGTTCCAAATGATCATGAGTCACTGAATGATACCGAATATGTACAAGGGAGTGAAGGTGGGATTAATAGTGAGAGTAAGAAGTTTCGTAGCAGTGATGAAGCTCTGAGTAGTACCAGTGCAAATGAAGGTAAAAGTAACTAATCTACTGATTTAAAAGAATGAATTGCTATAAATTCCATTTCTATGATTTTTAATTTAATGATCCTCTGTAGTTATGAACAAAAGTAGGCGTTATTCATAATATTTCTTTACAATGTGAGCAGGCCTAAAAAAAAAAGACATAGCACTCGGTATACATACATATCATTCAAGAATAACTAAATCAAGAGCAGCTCTGAATAACCAAGGGTATTACTCTCAAGGGTATGCAGATGACTTGGTCATCCTCATCAAAGGAAAGAATACTCGAACAACCTCAGAGCTAATGCAAAATGCACTGAGGACAGTAGAGGAATGGTGTTGAGAGCCTAAGGGCAAATCGGAACAAAACTACACTAATTCCCTTCACCCGGAGAAGAAACATGGGAGATCTCATAGCTCCCAGACTATTGGGTGAAACATTACAAGTAGTAGAGCAGGAGAAATATCTAGGGCTGATTCTCGACAAGAAACTAACCTGGAACCCGCATCTTCAACATGTAACCAATAAAAGCAAGATAACCTTCATGATGTGCAGGAGAGCTTTTGGAAAAACCTGGGGGCTCAAACCGAAAGCCATGCACTGGCTTTACACAGCGGTAATAAGACCAAGAGTAACTTATGGCTCACTCTTATGGTGGCCAAAAACAAATCAAAGACAGGTAAAAACCAACCTTGGGAAAATCCAGAGGCTGCCTGTCTCTGTATCACGGGTGCAATGAATAGCAACAGCTGCAATGGAAATCATCCTAAACCTCAAACCCCTTGACTTATATGCCATTGGAGAGGCCAGGATGAGTGCATACAGACTGAAACAAACAAAAAACTGGAGAATCCTAACAACTGGACATCATGTAATCAATATCGAAGAACTCGAAATTATTTCAGACTACATACAACCCCTATACTCATTCGAAAAACATTCGAAACACGAATTGACGGATCTGGATGGGCCCCGAGTATAGAATCACAATCAACTGCGGACTTATTCTGATATACAGACGGTTCAAAGACAGTTGAAGGAACGGGAGCAGGAATACATGGGGTAAGGCCAAGAAGGGACTACATAATACCACTTGGCAAATGCTCCACGATATTCCAAGCTGAAACACATGCTATTATGGTATGCATTCAGAAGAATCTAGAAAGTGGTTATAGGAAAAAACACATCTACATTCTATCTGACAGTCAAAGTGCTATCAAAGCACTCAACTCTATACAGATAAAGTCTAAACTGGTCTGGGACTGCCTCCAGAACCTCATCGAGCTGGCAAAACACAAAAAGGTCACCTTGATGTGGGTGCCAGGTCATAGAGGCATTGAAGGCAACGTAAAAACGGACCAGGTAGCTAGACAAGCATCTGAAACGCTATTCACAGGGCCAGAACCTGTGCATAGGATTAGCAAAAACCAATGCAGGACCCTGATCGACGAGTGGATAAAAAGAAGACACCAACAATATTGGGATCAAACTGTCGGGCAAATACACAGCAAAGTCATGGCAGGGCACCCAAACTGGACCCTGACGGCTGACCTTCTGAACCTGAACAGATCGAAGGCACGTATAATAGTAGGTCTGTTGACTGGACACTGCGGCCTAAGAAAACACCTAAACACCATGGGAGTACGCAGGGAAACTGTGGAGTGTAGGCTATGTGATGAAGAGGAGGAAACAGCCTCTCATATTATCTTCGACTGTGATGCCCTAAGTAGAAGGCGACACAGAATCTTTGGAGAGATCAGCCCGGAAACAGGCATGAATCCGAAGAACCTTATTAACAGGCTACTAAACCTAATTAAAGGCACAAACTTGTTTGAATGAGGAACCACTGACGACAGAGTGATACAATAGACCCCAGCTGGTCACAGTGTCAAGGGAAGCTAAGTGCCAACCCTGTCTCTGGCTCGTCAGCTTTCAACCAACCAACCAAGAGCAGCTATCAAATGAGGAGTCTTCATTTCAATATAACACATGCTGACACAAGTTCTGTTTCATACATAGGATGAAACAGAATAACATTTCCTCAGAAGTTCCGCAAAATAGTGACACTGGCAACTCGCCGATCGCCGTAGAGTGCCAGAAATTACATCGTTGCCAAGCGTTATTCATATTTCTTTACAATTAGAGCAGGCCGAAAAAATAATGACATCACTCGGTATTCATACATACTATTCAAGAATAACTAAATCAAGGACAGTTATCATTTCAATATAACACATGCTGACATAAGTTCTGATTAGTTCATAGGATGAAAGAGAATAATAGTGACACTGGCAATTCAGGAAAATGCCAAATCATTGGACTTATGACGTCAAAAGAAGCGGCAATAACGCTGTGTTTTAATGTCTCACTGAATTTGAGGGGTTTTAGAGCAGCGTTTATTCAAATATTATCTTCTAGGAAAAACTATGCATATATAATATTTTATCACTATATTTCAACTTCAAGCACATATGAAGCAAATGTGTGAGTTTGTGATCTTGCCTATTCCCTTCTGTCATCTACAGTAATTTTCAAGAATTCCAAAGAGCAAAACAGATTTATTAAAAATTGCAGGAAAAATAAAATGTTTACTGTTTTATATGACAACGCATACAAAATTATGATTTAATCCCAAATAATGGATTGTCTTAACAAAAAGAAAATAGTAAGAATATTCCTCGGTAGCAAGAGTGAGTATATACAGAAACCTGTCCAGGTCAACGAATAATAGGGGAGGAAGTTGTCGCAAGAACGAGATGAAAACCCATCCGATTTCAGCAATACCATCAGCTACAGTGATCCCCATATACAACTTTGATATAGGCCTTAGCAGATTCTCCTACCGTGAAGATATTAATGTTAGACAAAAAAACAAAAACTCACAAGGGCCAATCTACAATGGTACACAGACGGCTCCAAAATGGCAGACAAAGTTGGGGCCGGAGTACATAGAGTACAGCCAGAATATAACCTTAGTATAAACTTGACACAGTACGCCACAATATTTTAGGCAGAAGTCCATGCAATCAGAACTCTGCCTGCATGAAATACATACTGAACAGAAACAGTAAAAATCAATCTATCAAAATCATGTCAGACAACCAAGCAGCACTGAAAGCTCTGGTATTAATAATAACAATGAACGTTATTGTACTATGATTCATAAATATAAAAAATAATAGTTTAAAAAAACTAAAAAACACGCTTTTTCAGATTCAGATTAAGCACCCCTCGCTTTTTTTTAAATAAAATAAACTTTGATCTTATTTACATTATTATTAATTTATATTCATTAAAAAGTTTTACACTATTCTTAATTCAAATTTATTAAAATTTATTAAAATTTATTTTCTATTTTTTAGTTTGGTTTTCTTAAAAGCGTGTTTTTTGTTTTTTTAAACTATTCTTTATTTCTTTTTTAGTTCGGTTTTTTATAAAAAGCGAGTTTTTTAGTTTTTTTAAACTATTATTTATTTTCTACTTTTTAGCTTGGTTTATTTATAAAAGCGTGTTTTTTTAATTTTTTAAACTATTATTTGTTCTAATCTACTATTAATTCCGTGATTACTATTAGTAACTGTAATTATTTTCCAAACCATTAATGTGTACAGCTGTATTAATAGTCAAATCTCGATTTTAGAAGTCATTCAAAGATTTTAAGGTTGTCACTATATACAGATTTTAAGGTTGTCACTATACAACTGTCACATTGACATCTGAATCAGTTTCACGAAATCATATATCGACTCCAACAACCCACACATACCAATTTTGAATAGAATCGGACCATAATCACAAAACTCGTCCACCATTTTGGAGCCGCCATCATGAATTTTTCAATTTTCACGAGAGAATCATAATATTCGACTCCAAAAACCCCCACATACCAATTTTGAATAGAATCGGACCATAATCACAAAACTCGTCCACCATGTTGGAGCCGCCATCTTGAATTTTTCAATTTTGACAAAAGAATCATAATCTCCGACCACGAAAGCCCTCAGATACCAATTTTGAAGCGAATCGGACCATAATCACAAAACTCGTCCGCCATATTGGAGCCACCATTTTGTTTTTTTTTCACACAAAAATTTTTAAATGCATTGTCACCGGAATTATGTACACCTGCCAAATTTCAAATCATTCGAACGTCTGAAAGTGGGTGAAAATCAAGTCCAAAGGAGTTACAAACATAGAAGTGAAGCTAATATAAAGCGGGTAATGAATGTACAAGCTAGTCAAACAGGAAAAAAAGTGATAATAATAATAAATATTGATAAATTAACAACATACAAAGCATACACTGATTGTAAAACACAAAATGGAGATATTTGTCTAGATCCAGAAGACCTGGAAAAGGTACCACTGAGCATCATCATCAATTGAATGAGAAGCGTGGTACTTGAAGGTGAACTCTAATTTATGGTGGATTTATGCAATACCAATTAACAATTATCAAGTAACAATTATCAATTAACAAGTAACCAAAAAGATGGCATTTATGCACTTTCAATTAACAATTAAGGAAGAAATGTAAGCATGAGCACAAGTCATACAACACGGGAAGTTGCCGAACAAGGTCGATCAAAATGGCATCATCAATTTCCATTTTTACAGTAAATTTTCACAAACAAATAAAATTCCAAAAGACGCCATAACCCACAACAAAAACAAACCAGAATATTTTATTCAGTGAAAGTTGGGTTAGCTTTCGTCATCGCACGGACCAATCCACGTTCATCTGCGTACTAGTTGCGCACTAGAAGAAAATTTGGTCCAGTTAAAGTAAAAAGTTAAAAGTTGACCAACTTTCTACTTGTTAATTGATCATTGTTACTTGTCTGCATAAACACGGCCATTGTAGGATGATGGTTGAACTTATAATTGCTAATTGATAATTGTTACTTGATAATTGTTAATTGGTAATTAATTAGGTTGAAGCCACAATAAATCTGAAAAGGTGGCAAAGGCTAGGGCATGTATCACTCCACTCGAAAAGAACATAACCTAACATAAGAATATTTCTTATATTACATTCTTATATACGGGTAAAAAATAACTGTCTGTTTTCGTGATTTCTATAATAATTTGCTGAGAACAGATAAGGTGTGGGTGAACAGTAACAAATACTTTGGTTTTAGGTTATCTATTGCTTACTTAGACGTGATAGCGGTCCTCAAGTGGAGAATTGAGTAAGAGAAGTGTTTGTTGTTTTCAGTTGGTGTCTCTTCAATGTCTGTTACTTTGTATACCCAACAAACATAACATTCTAATAAGCATTCGCTGTTAGCTTTAAAACAGCGCCATCGGGTATAAGGATTTCAAATGTAACAAGATCCCCAAAGTTTTCATCAAACTGATCCAACCAGAAATATTCCGTTAAGAGTTGCTTTACATTAGACAAATTTTATTGCTGTCATGATTTTAATTGGTTGAATAAATTACATGGCTGAACCGATCAGAAACTCCATTTCCGTCACAGGTCAACTTGTAGTGCAACTTACACTTGTCATGTCATCTGTCAATAAGATTTTTGTCAGAGACTTTTCGTATATGGGGAGTAAGATGTCTAGAAACCCTGGTGTATGCACTCATATCTGAAAATGTGTGGGATCAAACGTGCGACAATATGGCCTGCTTGATTTCTTAGATGGCGACCTGATTCGAATGATTGTTGAGTAGATGTCAACACCAAAGAGCAACTCTCCTAAGAAATTTATTCGGAAAATGTTCAGTCCGCTCCGAAATCGTCAAAGATGTGGAAGAACTAGATTCCGCAATTCAGCCATTTTCATTTCAAATATATATTATCCATGGGGATAAGGGATTAATCATGTTTTGGATATAATCCGCCAAAGGAAACTGTCGTTTTGTCCAATTAAATATTCAATGTCAAATTTCAGCAAAAAGTTGTAATTAATATTGAAATACATTTTTACAGGTTTTCTGAAAAACTCCAAAAATTATCTATAATAATAAAATATGATATTAAAATGCATTGAAATGAAATGGAAGCCCCTCCTGTTGAAGTGCAAGAGGTTCGGGCTCTCTACAGATTTTCCCAACATTTTAAATGTGATCTTGGGTAAAAGTAATTCAAAATAAATAAATTCTGATACAAATCACATTGAAATATTTATTTCAGTTGTATTATATATGTAATAGATTAAGATTATTTATGTTTCTTGGGTTCAATAAAAAATTATTATTATTTTACATCTCATTATATTGATTTTTCCCAAAAATATATGTCCAAAGGTTGGGTATTTTTTTTTCAGACGTAGCTCATTTTTCGAATAAAAAGCTTTGCCACATCTCTGTCTCTCTCTAGCATAGCCTGCAAAGCTTCTGAGCAAAATCATTCATTCTGACTGAATAACAACCCATCAACATTTTGAAAAGGTCTTTGTGGAATTCTTCACATGACGTGAAGTATTGCCTCGAGTGTTCAAGAATTTGGTTTGGTTTGCTCATGCCAGCCTTTTCTGAAACTGGTTCTGAATCCAATGGTTGTCTTGGAGTGGCTCCGAACTGGAAATATTAATAATAAAACACAATTTAAATAGGTTCAATAAAATATAAGTAGTGTGTGTTGTTTGGGAATAAAGAAAAAAAATGGTTTGAAAAATCGTCAATAAATATTTTGGTGAAAAATATGTTGTCTATACCTATATTTAATATGTGTCATTATCATTTTTAGTTTGGGAATTAAATTGAATGCCCGAAAATCAATTGATTACAAAGGCGGTGCCATGAAAATAATTTTTTAAGATGAAAAAAGAAACCAAACATTCTCCAAACCCTTGTGATCAGAGGAAACCAATTGTTTATTTATTTTTTTCATTAAGACTTCGCTCTTTCATATATTTTTTTCACTTTTATCCTTGTATCATGTTGCTCGCTAGATTTTCCAACTTACGAACGGCCACTTAAATTCAACTCTCTCAAACTACTAAGGAATATAATTTAAAATTTTTGAGTAAGTGCTATGAATGCTAATTTATTATTTTCCACTTGGGAAATAATGGTGACACGCAGTCGTGGATAGTCATAAAGTAAATTTTCCTCCTACAATCAATGAATCTTGTTTATTTAGTATATCTCTTGAAAGGGTATTGTGAAATTTTGATCATTAATTGAGGAATTTATAAGCATTATTACATGAAATGTTGATCTATTCAGCAATTGCAAATGATAATACTTTTTGGTTTAATACATTGAACTGTGAGAATTTTTCTTTTGAACTTCAATGAGTGCATATATTTCCCAACAACGGATAACTCAACTGTTCATTTTGAATATCAATTTCGTTTTCAGACTTTAATAGAATATAATCAATATGGGTTGCTTTTTTGGGGCTAATATTTCGATAATTTTTCATACGGTATTTTCATACCTTTAAGTTATGTTTGTATTCATAACCTCCATAAGTTGGAAGACACATCGTATTGGTGTCCAGAATCCTATGACTTTGAACGTTAAATTTGAGTTAAAAAATACCTTTATTGACATAGGAAAGGTCATCGTATCTCCTGAAGTAATTGGGAGCACAAAGTTTGTGCTCAGTGAGAGATTGTGCAAGTAGGTAACCCAAAATTGTGAAAATCGTTGGAGACTATAAATTTACCCAAAAATCAAACTATATATCACAACCGAAACTTTTAGGACCAGGCTTCGATTTGAACTCCAGAATAGTACTTCGAAAATGGAATATATTATGCGTCAACACATTCTAAGCTCTGAGTGTTAATTCATTTGAAGTGCAAACAAAATCCTTAGATTTTATGTTGGTTTATGCAACGTTCCTAGAATGCTGAATATTATCAGGATTCAACATAGAATAATGAGCGCTGTTTATGGAACCCCTAGTACAAGAACTAAGAACCATGACTAGAAAGTTGCCCAACTTTTAACTAAGAACTTGAAAGTTGGGCAACTTTCCAGTCATGGTTCTTGTACTAGGGGGTCCATAAACGCGCTCATTGATTTGCTAGTGTTGAATCCTTAGTTATTAGTTCTTGGGAACGTTGCATAAACCAAGGGTTTAAAATTATCGGAGAAAAAGTCCCACTTATTGATTCCATAAACTTTTAAAATGTGTTATATTAGCAATTTCACTCACCTGCATTGGTTCGGCAAAAAATCGACATCCTGTGACTGACCACACAACATACAAACACGATCCATTTCAATGAATACAAAACATTGGTAATTATAACTGAGTTTTGCAGAAATAACAATTCACAAATCATAACCTCAATCGGATTGAAAAGCATTCAAATTTTCCAATTGGTTGGAAGTTTCATAAGTTATATGTCCGTATTCCGCATCAGTGTGCAGGTTGCCTAAGGTTGGCGAATGCATTTTGTAATGGCCAAACAGATCCAATTCGTTGAACTATGTCAATTTGTCACCATCTATTGTGAAAAATTTGAAGTAGGACGCGGGAATCTCTACTATAAAGTCTAAACAAAATCGAATCAGTACATACACCAGGGTTTCTAGGCATCTTAATGGGGAGCATCAGAAGAATTATTTAAAAAAAGTATGATGTCGTCAGGATATTCGGAAGCTGTATAAAAGTGATTTCCTATCCTCATGAATTGTCATCACCCACGATAGTTATCTTCAGGATAATTGTCAAATTCGTGAAAACTTTACAACTAAATTGAACATAGACAATGATGAAAGAATATGAAATTATTGAATTGCTATGTCAAATAACAATTTTTTTACCTGCAGCTTCATCTTTAGAAGTTCCATTTGTTGTAGTTTCGGCCGCCTCAGATTTCTCACTACACTTCTCTGCGCCATTTTGTTTTTCTTCCTCATTTGTTTCCCCACTTCCTTCAGCTTCCTCATTTTCCTCGCCATCCCCATCCTCATCTTCTTCAGATTCTTCATCCTTATTTCTAGGCACTGCGTCTCCTGAAATTATCAACAGCTCCATTTTAGTTTTCTGTTTTGTGCAATTTGGTTTCAAAATATTAACAAGCAAAACTACTACTAATGGAACAATTGAACATAATAGTATATACCTGGGATCTCATAAACGGTGGATTTCGACATACCAGGTGATCACGATGCTTACGAAATTTTATATGATTTATGAGGATGAAAGCTAGAAAGTATCCTTAACTTTGATTTTTCAAACGATATTCTTTTTTTTTTTTATTGGTGCCCCATTTTACCAATTTAAAGCACGCCTCAGCGTGTTTAAATCGAACTTTAAAAAACGCGCGTTTTTTAAAGTTACCATGGCAACATCAACAAATCGAGAAACGTGAAGTCTAAATGACAAATTTTTTATTATTGATCTGACAGGAGTACCTTGTAACGTCAAATAAAATATTACTAACAACTCGTTCATTTATATGTGATACCTCTTGCTCCTCCATCCATTTGATGAACTTTTCATATTCTTTTTTATATATATCACTGGATTTTTGCGGTATTAACCGCGATTCTGCCTCACTATTCAAAAAATCGATATTAGAATAATTCATTTTTGAGCTCTGGTGACAACAAATATTGATCTTTGATAACAAATTGCAAATAAATATCTGTTTTTCTCATTTCCATGACAACGAAAGGTATACTGATGTCACATCACGAATTCAACCATTTTGCATTATAAGTTCTGATTTCTATTTTTTGTAGTAATAATACCAGTAGATATGATTTCAAAGTGCACCAATAAAAAAAAATAGCGCAAAGTGTTTGTGGATAACTGGTCTTAAAAACACTCTATTTCGAGCACTCTGGCTGCGCCGTCTTGCTCGAAAAATCGCGAGTGTTTTAAAGCCCTTTTTATCCACTTATACTTTAATATACTATTTTTAAATTTAGAGAATTTTGAGATTGTAACAACATAGTTTTTGAAAATAAAAATATGTTCAGTTGACAAAGTGTGTCGAGAAATATCAAAGAGAAATTCTAAGTAACATCAATTGAAAAATCATAGAACTAAATGAAATAATCCATTACAATAACGAAATGCTTTAATAAAAGTTACTCTAATGAAAAACACTTGAAATTACTGTTTTGAAACGCAATAAATATATGTACTAAATATTTGTGTCTTAATTTAAAAAAAAAATTGGTAAGGGATACAAGATACAAGCTGGTTTCGAATTTTTGTTTGAAAAGCCATATTTGTTATGAGAGATCATTTAATTTAATGGTGAGAAAATAGTTTTTTGTAATCAAGTGAAGAACCCAATGAATAATCCAGACTCGCCAATGATTTCTATCCTGATAAATTACTTGGAGAAATATCTCCTTGTATTTTGAACGGATTTGTTCCACTCCATGAGTGTCAAGAATAGCAAAAAATCAGATTGTTGAGAGATTAAGGCGTCATACTTTTTAGAAAGTAAATTATCGCAGAAGATGATAGAAAAGAAATTCAAGAGTACCACAATGGTTCGATAAAAATTTACGTTTTTTCATGGCTTTTCTAATCCTTACAACTCGAGAATAGTCAATGGAAAAAAAAACAAGAGTTATCGATTAATACAAAACTACATTCATTCTATTCACTTTTCGAACAAATACTGGTAGCTAGTCTATATAAATCTAGTATCTGGAATACAGCCCTGATTTGGCACCCAATTACTTCTTTTTATTCCTGCACATCAAAAATAAATTATGAAGTTAACATTTCTCGACTCCTGAAGAAGCAGTTAATGCGTTCAAAATGCATGTTTTGGACGTTTCTCAATCGAAGTGGAAAAAGTGCTCCCAAAATTGGTTTAAGCGCATGCAAAAGTGCATTGATTTTCATGGAAAATATTCTGGAAAACAATAAAGCCATGTACGATGATTTTCGTTTTTGGTTCTCTATTGCCTAAATATAAAAGGCAACCCCGTATTTCATTTTGAAAATACGGGGAACAAGTTCAAACACAAGGTATGACAAAACATATTTTCTTTTGAGTATTTGTATGAGAACATTTCATTTGATATAATATATTTAAATCAAATATCTTCCTTCCGCTTCATACCCTCGCATGTGTAATCGACTAATAATAACATCTCTAACTTTCATTTTGATTACAAATCCGGTTGTCAAGAAAAATGTGTTTTATGCTTTTAAGTATTTGTTTCGATTTTTTGCCAATCATGAATATTGTAAAAATCTTACTCCATGTTATATATGCATGCCTCTTCAATGTTGCAAACAACAGATCGCTGTAGAACAAAATATTGGTGTGAAGTTAGCCACATTCATTCGTATTCTAAGAAAAATAAAATCTCGATTATTTGCTTTTTTCTTTTTCCTTTTTTTACACTTGGATTTTTATTCATTTAGGGGCGTGAATACTTGAGATTTCCAGTTTCAACTGAAAAGTGAAAATTTCATCAGACTGATGAATATGTTGATATAAGGCAGTGGAATAGTGAGGTTATTTAAAAAAATTCACAGGACTCAAATGGTTTAATACACCTTTCTGCTTGTAATATGTTATTGGTCTTTTACTAATCACTGATGAGACGACAGAATTTGCCAGGCCGTCAAAGGTGGTGAAAATGGGGGTTGATATTATCTGAAAATCCACGGAGAGCACAAATGAATTCGTACACCTTTCTGTTTGAAATATGTTTTCACCCCCTTTGACGGCCTGTCAAATTCTGGCGGACATATTACAAGCAAAACGGTGTACAAGCCATTTGTAGCATCTCTGAATTTTCAAAATATATCAACCTCTTCGACGGCCTGGCAAATTCTAGCGTCTCATCAATGATTAAGAAAAGACCATTAACAATAACATATTACAAGTATAAAGGTGTACAGAGCCATTTATGACCTCTGTGAATTTGAAAAACTCACCCACTTTGACAACCGGTCAAATTATGGCGTCTTATCAGTGATGAAGAAAAGACCATTAACAATAATATATTACAAGCAGAAAGGTGTACAAAGCCATTTGTGGCCTCTGTAATTTTTTTTAAATAACTTCACCACCATTCCACTGTCTCAGAGCGAACTTCATCAGTCTGACCAAATTTTCACTCTTCAGTTGAAACTGGAAATCTCAGTGTATTCACGCCTCTGAATGAATAAAAATCCTTGTGAAAAAACGGAAAAAGAAAAAAGAAAATAATCGAGATTTAATTTTTCTCAGTGTACTTCACACCCGTAAACAAAATAACTTTACTGCGACATTTTGGCGAAATAAAAATGCGATTCTGCATTAAGACATCACATCACTGATACTGTGATACTATTCCCCTTCTAATACAAAATAATTGCTACAGGATACCGTATCTAGCATAGCATATATGATCTAAGGATACTATATACATGGAAATTTCGAAGTGAACCAAAATCGGCAACACAGTTTTTCAGCTGCCATTTGGGAAATAAGCTAATGTTTTCACCGTTAGATTTTCTTCCCTACAGCTTCATTTAAACAAATCATAATTTTTACGATGTATTGTGTTGTTAAAATCACTACAACTGAATAGTTATACTCCATTTACCTAGTGCTTCATTTTCCTCTCTCGACAATCCCAGAAGAGCTTTTCCGTAATAAAGATAAACATCACCGAGCGATTCGTGGAGATCATCGCCATGTTCGGTAACCAGAAGTTCGCTGGCTTTGCTCAACGCATCCACGGCAGAGTTGAAGTCCTGGAGGACGTAAGCCCTGATGCCCTGTGCGAGGAGATCCTTGGAGTTTTTAGTTTCAACGTCTACTACTACATCAGCCATCTGAAATGAAAAAGTGTTTCCATTAACTGGTATACCTGATAACGGTAATCCTCATGTGTCTACGTAGCAATTCTGGAAATGTAAAAATCTTGAAAATTTAAGTTCCAATATCTGTTCTTTATAACTTAGTCACACATTCGAGTTGCATGGAGAAATAAAAAACTCTTTTATGGACAATAAAACTTTTTACTTTTTCCTCGTACTGAACTATTTCTATCATGGCGGAGAAAAAAATTAATAGCTTGACTAAAGACTGCTTGCTCACTACTTCCAGCTCATAGAATAGGTATAGACTTGGAGCACGGGGTAGAAGTTTAACGTGCAGCGCCGCAGTGGCGGAATCGGGCGAACTCGTCCGTATAGTGTCACTTATCCGCATTTACCACTTTGATAAAAAGGGTGTTTACAAAGTTCGATAGTTTGAATTTTTCGGTCGCAAACGTTAAAACGGCGAACCTACGAAGAGAGAAAAGGTCAATTGACATATTTTCAAGTTTTTTAATAAATATTTTTGATAAAATTTCACATTGATATAAACAATTCAATTTTTTATTCTATCAATTATAGTAATATGAAAAAACTTAAATGAAACATATTTTCATTCATGTAATATACATTCAAAATTATTTTTTATGAAACTTCTAGCAGTAAACGAACAATAAAAAAAATATGTGAAAATGCATGTACTTATGTAGAAAACAACATTTTGATTATATTTATTTATATTTCTTTCTTATTTATTCATATTTCTTTAATATTTTTTCTATTCGTGTAATGTACTGCAACATAAGACATGTAAGTTTTTATAAAATTTTATCAATTGTTTGTGAAAGTATTTATTGACCTCTGATTCGACAGAGTACTGATTTGTTGTCGCTGCTACTTGTTTATCACTTCCGCATGTAGGTATGATGGAATAATATTTTTTTTTACTTTCCGTACCTGTCGCGATCGCACTTGCTCCATCACGAATATAAGACACTTTTCAACTTGAAAATACATGTAAACAATACAATGACAGGCGAATTACGTGTTCGCAGTGCACGTGTTCAGCATGCAGCCTCGATGCGTTTAGGAGATGACTTGTCTCAATATGCTTTTATTCATTACTAGCGCAATTTCCGAAACCGGGGCTCATTAAGTTTATACACGCCGAATCACAATGCATCTGCACCTTTCACGTTTTTAACAAAAAAATTCAAACTGTCGAACTTTAAAAACACTCTATTTATCAAAGGGGCAGATACGGATAAATTGCACTATACGGACGAATTCTCCCGATTCCTCTACTGCGGCGCCACTTACAAAGGTGCCCCAGGTGGTCAAATATGCTTCAGCCAACAACTACTTGTCTGGCAAATGCTTCAAATGGCATTGGATTACATCCGATAGATAATTGTGCGAAATGCTGCAAGGTTTTACAGGTGCTTGCTACGAAAGAATTTACTTGATATCCAAGTGATGTAATCCAATATTGGTCGAGGTATTTGCCAGGAAACATGTTGTTTTATGAATAATATTCTACCCACCATAACCCTATTGTATAGGTTAGTAGTAGTGGACAGTTTTGTGAATCAAGACATTTTTCAACGAAGTAGCCTACCACGCAAACTATAAAAAATTTGTTTGTATGTGTATACAGGGTCACTAACGGTCGATGGTAGGTAAGTTAGATGTTTACGGAGAACGGGATTATTTTGAAATGTTGGTTTCTTGGGTAGTTAGTTCTGTTCAATTGATCTAAAATATTTTCAACGCTGCGGCGTTGCCGCTTATATTGAAAAGTAGCAACAACTTTTATATTTTAAATGAGTCACCCTGTATATTATTGTATTTTTCGCTTTGATATTTCTTTCCGATTATTTTTGTATAATACTTTCTTATAGCTATCTCCAGCGGTTTTCGATAAATTGATTTCCTTATTTTTTGTGCAAAACATGGCTTCAATTAAATGTTCATTATTGGGTTTTTGGATTCATTTAAATTTTGGGTGTAGTTTACCAATGTTCTGTGTATTAGTTAAGTCTCAGGAAATTTGTTCTCTATTATATACAGGGTCGTTCAAATTTTTTATTTTATCGATAGATACAAAAATGGTGAAAAGTGCATTTTTTTTAAAAGGAACACTATATATTATCGAATATCCTGAAAGACAATTGAAGTTTCTTTCAAATGATATATCATGTTCCTATACCTAGTCAGGTTTCCAAAATAAAAGCAATTTTCCATAAAAATCGGATAATTTTGCCATATTTTGTATTAGCTATGAAATGTCATGGAACATGTCAATATGAAAATTTGACAATCAGTTCATCAATAACGTTTGCGCGTTCATTTGATCTGAATCAAAATGGAGAAAACAAATTAAATCTTATTTTTTTCGTACTTTCGACACCCTGTATCTCAGAGGGGATGCATTTTAGGACATACCTTGATAGAAACTTTTCACCTCGAAATGAGGTGAGGAATCTGTAGTCGGAGTTTGTCGGTCTTATTCTGACTCACCCTATATATATATATATATATATATATATATATATATATATATATATATATATATATATATATATATATATATGAGGAAGGTTACGTAACAAGGAAGATGTCAATAAATCAATCAACCTATTTGAAGGCTTGATATTCAAGTAATCACCCGCCAACGAGGTATAATGTAAATATTGTAAATCGCTAGGCAACTGTCCAAATAGCCAGATATCAAAAGTAGTATTATTATATCGATTTTAACTTTCGACTTCTGCATTATGTAGCGTGTTACTGGAAATCTTACCGATTATCAGGCACCATCAATATACAACATCGACCCCTCGAAAAAACATCGAAAAGACTGAAACGGCGTAGCTCGCCGTCTCGGCGCTTGCTTATGTCGTCGCATGGGGGTATCCAGAATTTTCGGAGGGGGACGGAGTAATATTCTAATTGAATTAATAAATACATTGGTTATTTCATATGTAAATGCCAACAAGGTACATATATATATATATATATATATATATATATATATACAATATATATATATATACATCAATAAAATATTTTAAATCAATTATATATTTGCCTCTTTCTTTGTTTCATTTTCGGTGCATTTGACCAGCGCTCCCGGAATTACGTAGCTTACTTGTTATTAAAAACAATAGTGCACCCATACAAACTTGGAGAACCCCTATACAAACTTCCAATCCCCATTTAACCCCCCATTCCACCCCTTTAGAGGTTGAATTTCCAAACACACTGAAATAAGAATTTATTCATTTGTAACAAAGACCTCAAATACAAATTTTTATGGCCCTAACTTCAAAACTAACGGTACTCCTATACAAAATTTCAACCCCCATTTTAACCCCTTCAGGGTTGAATTTTTCAAAAAACCTGAAACACGTGTTTCTTTATTTGGAAAGAAAAACTCAAATAAGGGGCAACGGTGTCTGGTCAGGTTGACAAGAGTCTTATCGATATCTGAAGCCGAGCAACATCGGGCGCGGCTAGTACTTGGATGGGTAACCAGCTGGCAAGGAATGTGCGCGTTAAAAATGCCCCAACAACTGTAGCGAAGTAGCATAATCGCATATCAATGAGGACGAGATATGACGGTAGATATGCCGTCCTTCGGAGGGGACGTTAAGATGGCGGTCATAGATGTTAAAGAACCCTACCTCTGAAACAACAGAGGATTCAGCAAAATATCCGGTTGGGGGTAGTGTGCTCACCGGATTTATTGTTTTTCTTAAATGTAGAACTCTTCAAAATATGTGATTTTTGCAAAAAAATTTGTTATATAAAAGTTGCAAAATAACGAAGGTACAGAATTTGCCGATTGAACTGGTCCTATAACAATCCAAAAAAAATTACTATAATCGGTTAAAATGATGCCCGGAATATATTTGTACAAAATATTGCTATGGAATTGAGTGGAGCACGCCCCTGCGTTGTTTGTCCCAAGCGAGAAGTTGTTTACGACCGTTGACCTAGATTCGTCAACCAGGCCGTCGGGAATTTCCGATGACGTCATAGGATCATCGAAATATTGCCACATGACATGAAATGGCATTCTCAGAAATTCTAGAATTATGTTTTGAATATACAAGCGAATCGCCCGCAACAAACGAACAGTTTATACATTGGAGTGACTCATTCGAAATTAGTACTTCGCAGCATTGTGTGTGTCAAGTATCAGAGGGCATTATATTGTTATACTTTTAACGCCATTGACGAGATTTTCTGACATCTGCGCACATGTAAACTTGTCACAATCTGAGAAATCAAGTGAGCCGATTCCATTCCACATATTTTCACGTACTAGTGTATTCTCCAGGGGGTGAAGATTTTTTCATGATTTTTTTATCGCTTGTATCTGCAATCGTTTTCAGGTTGATTATCCGTAAAATTTACAAAACACAAAAAATAGACTCAACGTGGGAAGATGTTGAAATCGGGAATTGTCGACCACCCCCGGGTTGGGAGCACCATCGAATTCTATGGAAAGCACACTGGTCCGAAATACCAAAAAGCTGGAGAAAAGTATAAGTTGATACTACAGAATCTAGGATATTGGATAGTTTCAGGAAGGGACAGAGAGCTGGTTCACGTGTATAGACTGCACCAGCTGTCGAAAGTATGCCGCGCCTGCTACAGACCTCTCAAAAACAGAGTATTGAAAGTGCATGCAAATTTTTACGGAAGTGCAAATCGTGTTCGAATATATTTGATCATCTAGCACCTTATTTTTCGATAGTTACATATTGTTGAACTCTGGGCTATACAGGGTGTTGGGAAAACCACACACCTGACTACCAATGTTGACGACTGGACTACGGGGTGTTGTGATTTAACCCACCACACCTGTAATACCAGACGTTATTCGTTAGGTTGGAAAAACGGTATTAAGAGCAATCGACTGTCTGAAGAAGGTCGATACTGAAACTAGGTCTGGAGCGGCTCAGATCTGATTTCATTTCTCTTAAATACCGAACATGGGCTGTTTATTCAGAAAGTACTACCGTTCAGAAAGATTCGAAAGGTTATTCATAAAAGAAAATAAATAAAGGACTGCACTCATAAAATGTTAAAATGTATATATATATTTAATAAAACTTCACAATTACCTTCAAATCGTCTATGGACGAAGGATAGACAATAATATTCATACAATGCAAACTAATGTAGCGTATTGGCAGATAATTCTGCAATGGGCTTCTCAATAGAAATACTTTTACTAAAAGAAATCTTGCAAT